>JAEAOA010001095.1:492500-627500 GCA_016746295.1 Potamilus streckersoni
CACATTATCGCTGTGATACTGATTTGTACTCAAGTTCTCGGATTCGCTACAAGGCATCAGAAAAGTGTATTTTTAGAGTACAATGGAGATATAATGGGGGGGTATAATTGATATTACGTTTGCTTGCTTCTGGTAATAATTTTATAATAATTCTATAGAATTTACAGTTTTCAAAAGATTTTGTCTCAACCATATAAAGTTTCATAGGCGATGGCAGACCTATGTTTTGCTTTCCATTAACCGTATTCAATGGAATTATGCGTCGTGGTAAATACTAGTAACTGTTTCGACGCATTCACTATAAATGATATAGTTGACATGATTTAAATCGCATTCAAATTTTGAGATACAAGATGATTGAAATTTTGAATAAATAGTAACACTTCTCCTTTGTTATGTGTGCATTTATTTACTACTCTATCACCAGAATCACTTAAGTTTTCTGTTCTAATCTGTCCACGTAGCCAACAGAAAATGTTATGGGCCTATGTACAGATTCCAATCTATAATCTATGACAAAAGACGAAACATATTTGTAAAACACATGCGTCAGGTAAAACATAATCTATTGATGATGTAGCCTTTCCAATGATTACATGTAAATTTTCTTATGCCTTTAAACTGTTCAACATCTACCACTGACAATCAGTTACCCGGTTAGCTGACATAGATGAAGAAATTTTTCTCTATAGTGATTAATCTCATTAGTCTTGATTATTTTCAGTAACTGGAGATCCCCGCCGTAACAAAGTTAAACATTCCTTCCTTATCGTCCAGAATGTATTTTTTTAAAAATTAGTTTTCATTTTATTCATAATACTTTAAGTTATTCTTAAATTTTAATTTTAAAATTTCGATAATTAAATTATTTGTTAAGTGTTACGAAGCTTGTTGCGTTTGCTTCTTTCTGTTTAGTTTTTACCCATATATACATATATACATAGTCAACAAACTTTTAAATATTACGCAACACCTGAGTGCAAGTATTAAGTAACGTTCTTCCATCGTGGTAGGTTCATCAGCATGGTCACTCGATATTTAACCTGAGAAACTCACATTTTATTCTATTTGCATCATCACTGACTGCAAAAAAATGATACCCTGACTATTGCTGGCGCCAAATTGTTAAGAGATCCGTGCAAATTGCAGGAATGTTTCATGACCAGGTTTATTGACATACCATGATCCAAGATCCTTATTCAATGCATGGGTTTAGATCAGCTCCAGTGAAATATTAGCGGTGTTAATTTGTCGTAGCTCGACTCGAGATCGTCCCTAACAAGTCTAATGCGTAAATTAATAATTACATTATATTATATCACATTATATCACATTATATTATATTATATTATATTATATTATATTATATTATATTATATTATATTATATTATATTATATTATATTATATTATATTATATTATATTATATTAACTTATATTATATTATATTATATTATATTATATTATATTATATTATATTATATTATATTATATTATATTATATTATATTATATTATATTATATTATATTATATTATATTATATTATATTGTTATGTTATGTTATGTTATGTTATGTTATGTTATGTTATGTTATGTTATGTTATATTATAATGTTCTCTTTTATTATATCATATTATACTATACTGTTATATTCTATATATTATATTCTATTATATTCTATTATATTCCATTATATTATATTATATTATATTATATTATATTATATTATATTATATTATATTATATTATATTATATTATATTATATTATATTATCTTATATTATATTACATTATATTATATTACATTATAATCTATTATATTTTATTTTATTATATTATATTATATTATATTATATTATATTATATTATATTATATTATATTATATTATATTATATTATATTATATTATATTATATTATATTATATTATATTATATTATATTATATTATATTATATTATATTATATTATAGAAAACCGACTGCCAAGCCAGCAAGCAGGATGAGTACTCCAGTAAGTTCGAGAAGACACCCTGCTCCAACCTCCCGCCTTCTTCAGCGGCGACCGTTGGTCAATCCTGTCGAGCCACTTTCCAGTGATGACAATTATTTTCATGCCCTTGCCGACGAAATTGATCTGAGGCCTATCGCTTTCGATAGACATGCAAAATCCATTACATTCTATTCCACACATTTTCCTTTGATATTGACGCAGTGTTTTGGAAAGGAACGTGCCAAATCTGAAACTAAAGGGCTTGGCACGTCATTTGACGCGAGGGATGAAGTCGTTGAGAGAAAAATGTACCTGAATGGCCGTCTAGAGGAACTGAACACAATGCTGGACAGACTGGAGGAGGAAACGGAAGACGTGAGATTTAATACGGAACTTCGAAGTACTGTTTTCAATCCAATCGAGTGGCAGTTTGTCAGAATTGATCCTGTATCATTATATCGCAGATTCACTATGGAGATGATATTTGAGAATCATCTTCTTGCTTTACTCGAAAAAGAGAAAAAATCTAAAGGTTTGTCTGAATCGGGGAAGAAGACACCTGTTTCTTTCAAGATTTTTGAGTGATAACATTTCCGCAACATATACTATGATATATGTCAGCAGTCTTTGTGGTAGAATCTGGAGAAGAAAAAAAATAATATTCCGAGAAACGTTAGAAACTTGCCAAAACATAACAGAGGTCACAATAGTTATAAAAGCACTGCGCTACGGATTGCAATAATGGTACACACTGGAGAAAAATATTCATTAGACATCAGGCCCACCCATAATACGACTAGGATGCAGAGCACGTAGTCATGCACACCTTTTCTATCGTGAAATAACTTATCTTGTAAGGATTCAATTTCCTTTAAATGCAGAACACTGGATGATGCATGCATCTCTTTCTCTCTCTTCCTGTACAATACTCAGCCAACCTGTATGCAAAAGCATTTTTAATGATTTTAGTAAAATCTGGAGCTAACATAAATAATGCACTTTTATGTTTGGCCTTGAACTTTTAGAAAGCCTATTAGCATTTGTCTGACCAGTGAAACTTGGTCTATATGCTAAATAAAATGGCCAGGGTTTCAACAATCATGGAAAATTAGACCAAATTTACCGAGAAATCTCATCATTTGCTTCTTACTTCAACAGGTTTTATTTGACTATATCCCACATGTCCTATAAAAGTAACGCAAGCACGGCAAAAGTCACTTTTGCTCAAGCTGATTGTCAGATTTGCTTCTCGAAGCTTTTCAAAAAAATACTTCCGGATTGTTTACATGTGATCGTTCCAGATGTTGTTGTAGATGATGACGTCATCGATGTAAGAAAACTATTTCCTATTCCAAATATTATCTTATTCATTAAACGCTGGATATAATATGGGGAACCCTACGTCTAAAATGACACGACTTTCTATTCGTAAAGTACATCTGGATACTTTCCGTTACTCTTTCCGTAAATATAATTTGCCAGAATAGTCTTAAGAGTCATACTTTGTGACATATTTGGCATTTCCAGTCCTAACAATGCAGACATCGATCCTAGGAACTGGAAACGAATTCGTCTTAGTGACGCTCTTTAAACTTGAATAATTAGTACACTTATTTGTTCAAGTTAAACTATTTGGAAATAAATGTTCATATATTTAGTAGCTGATTCAATTCGTTCATTTATTGTTGCAGCAAATGCTATTGTTTCTGGTTCAGATTCTCCAAAATTTCAAAATAACATAAATTAGTCATTTCAGACTTACCACTGTCCGATTTCGCATCTTCATTCAAATGGCTGTGTCTGTCTATATATTCCTAATATTTTACTGACAAAAACATTCCTATTTATCCACCTAGGAGTATGTATACTGTTGTTTCAGTCACTCACATTTTGTCGTCACTTTATACAGATCAAAATATATACTATGTAGAGAATCTCGAACAGATTCCTTAACATGAAACAACAAAACAGAACGAATATGTCAGTTCCTTTTCCTGTATCACCCTAAAGGCTAAAATGTCTTCCAAAACACAATCACCAAAGCTACAACTAAGGTCTCAGTTTTTATATTCCTCAAAGGAATATCTTCTACAGTACTTGCGGATGCACACAGATTCATTAACAAGTATTATATGGCAAGCTTGGTATGAGAAAAAGGGCCGATACAATCTACTTTTATTCGATTAAATGGTTCGTTAAAAGCAAGACTATGTGAAAGATGAGCTTTGGGTATTTTATGAGTGCATTGTACTACCATTTTACAAATATGACAATATCAGCAAAACTTAGAAACTTCTTTTTTAAGTTTCTAGAAATAAAAATGATTCAAGATCTCTTGATTTGTCTTATTTACCTCACCCACCCACCCACCCCCACAAAAAACAGATAACGGCGTTTTATGGCCAATGTTAAAAATGTTACGTCAACATGACATAAGAAGAATAACGTGATACCTAAAAGACCATTCGTCACCATGGGGTACCTAAGATTTCCTCATCAGGACCCTATTATTTAAAAAGTAGCATGTTCCTTCTTGTGGTGCTTTAGGTTCACTAGCAGCCCTCTTAAATAAATAGATTAATTTATCTTATTCCTGTTGGACAAACAGTGACTGTCTTTAATCAACTCATTTGATTTAAGAAAATTTGAAGCCAAAGGAGTATAATTTTGATCAATACTTCTTGAGTCATCCAAACTTGGAGCATAAGCGACATCATGCCTGACCTTAACAGGTGTTAGCTAAATGAATATGATCCTGTGGAACAATAGCAGGGATTCTACTTCGGTCGAATCAACTCATCAACCCATACAAGGCTTGACAACTACAAATGGATTAAGCACTACCTTATCCCTAGCTAGGTCATTACTTAGTAATACATGAACACCGCCACTGGGCAAAGAGATTCAATCGCCAGTCACAAAACCAAGTCTGATGGCACATTGAAAAAATGAAGAGGAATATTAACAGACAAGATATCTACCCCCTGCATTAGAGAACTTTCACTATAAGAATTCAAAGGAAAGTTAAAGTAATTACTAACAAGAGACCCTGACAAGTTGCTGTGTCTCTTATTATCTTCCTATGAATAGCCTTCGCTAAATCGCTAATAAGTGATATTGAATCAATTTATCATTGATATGATAGTCTTTTGAGAAACCTAAACAGCCTAATCCTATTCTATTGCCCACTGTTTATACACCCATTTCCGATGGTCTGTATGTGACCGTTGTTTCTCACTACATTTTGATGTTTGGTACCTATATCATACATCTATAATATTATTAGTTCTAGACATCGACAGCTCTCTCACAAACCTCTTACAATGTGACAACGGGATTGAAATAGGGCCCATTAATTGTGAAATATTGTTCAAATTTGATACAAACTTAAGATATAAACCTGTTTTTATATTTTCATATAGCCTTAAATAGTGAGTCAGTTGTGTATCGATGAAACCGTTGTACATTCTTAATGCTTGCAAAACGTTTTAATTTGTGACATGATAATGTTTACCCATGCTTCTTATGCCAAGCCAGAGTGATATATGTAAACTTAGTTTTAAAGGAAAGAAATCAGTATTCAATTTTAAATAAAACATTTTCTTACATCCTTGTTTCAGCAACAAAGCAGACATTCGATTGCAACAAGTTGTAAGAAAGAAACTTATTTCTCTTTAAAAAATGATTTCCTACGGGGACAAAATCTTGATGGAAAACAATTACTTGTAAAATCTAAATCTAATAAGGATAAAGGGTTGCAGTAATGGTTTTGTTCCGTCTATTACCAATTACATGTAAACGAATTTAGGTATTATCTGAGGATGTGCGATTAAAGCTCCATTTGCGAAACACAGTGAGGGGTAACAGTATCAATGTCTAAACTAACTTTAAAAATATCAGGAAATATAATGCAAAGGCAACACATCAAATGCAAATTTTCAAAATGAAATTCAGAAATTTAATTAATCTGTCTAGGCCTTACTTGCAGGATTCCCTAACTTGCCATGATGCAATTGGTCTTATAACTCACATTGAAATGTAGCTCACTAGTATTCTGCACCATTCATGCTTCACCCTCCCCTCCCCACACACAAGTAAGATTACTTGATCTTTTTCTTTAGACGAGTGCTTAAGTCGTGGTTTATATTGTTCATACTGTGAATCAGACAATATGTTGACTTTGTGTCCTGCATGATGTTCGGAATGAAAAATAAAAATAAATAGAATAGCATCTAGATATGGCCGTAAATCATTTATGGAAAATCAAATTTTCTTTACTATGAGTATAGTATTTTTTCAACTGTTCAGGCTTGATGCAAAGGTAAACTTGTCGAGTATATGAATCAAAGGAAGGTTTTCCTTGGTAATGCTCAAATATCAAGATAATAGGAATAATTTAGTATTAAGACATCGAAGTTTACTTTTCATATACCCAAGCCTCCTAACGGGGGGGGGGCTGTTGTCTTGCAGCGCGAAAACCCCGATCGCCACGGTTGTTGTGGCCACAAAACTCCTTCAGGCCATCGTCGTCGCCGCGGGTGCCATTTACTATTAGTACGCCACTGTTTATATGCTTTATACTAATTCAAGCGAGTGACAAATTATTTACAACTTTTTTACATCACTATTTCTATTGACTTAAGTCAGCCAGCATTTATATCACATTTATTGTGGAGATTAAAACAACTTAATACAAAATAGCAAATTAATCTTTGCAACTTCTAAATTTATGTAAACACATGTCATTTGTGCTTTTGCAAGCACAGTTTATGTAAGATAGTATCCGATTTATTATTGCTTGTATAATTGCTGCATTACGCACGTCTCAGATCAGTATTTCTGATGTTGCGAAGATCGCTCGACAATAAAGCTGTAATAGGAACGTGAATTTATAATCTAAAACTGGTGAGACACATATATTGGACCTCAAGTTCACGACTACGGCATAGAGAGTCGAAAACCACACTGAGACTCGTGGAGATTCTCTTCTGACACTGCCGTAATAACCCCCTTGAGAATGATGCGAGCAAGTATTTTGCCATCTATGGAGTACAAGTAGATGCCACTGTAGTTACAGCTTTCTGCTCATGTGCCTTTATTTTTAGAGAGAGTCACAATCGATGCGTAGTGGAGGTTATCTGTCATATCCTCTTCCGCCCAGATGCTGAATAGCAGATGCTGATAATATCATATAGCAGATTAGCAGATACTGACGAAATAAAATATGGTTGTTAAAAACAAATGACGTTTTAGACCTGCTAATCGCTGCGTTTACTATATCACATTTTGTTTTCTCTCTTTTGAATTACGAGAAACCTTATAAACATCATAATGAAAGAATTTCATATAATGAAATAGCCACCGTATTTACAAAGTAAACTACCGTATATAAAAATAGTGGCACCTAATATAGCTAGAAGAAACAGGGCTTTGAATATAAAGGAAACACACCACATTTATGAGAGAACGCGCCACAGTGTATGTCAAAACTACAGCATAGTGTGTAAACTTGCTCATCATCATCATCAGCTCTGGACACTCTTGGACCGTTGGGGAAACGCACGCGACCGAATAACCAGCTTTCTCCATTCCTCTCGATTTTTCGTCATTCACAATGAGCTGCTGTGCATCATGTCTGTCCGCTCCCGAACGTTGTCTTCCCATCTCTTTATCTGCCTGGCTCTCTTTCTTCTTTCCATGCAGGATGCTCTTGGCAAGTCCTGTTGATCGTGAGACATTCCCATACCACTGCAGTTTAGGTTTTTTTACTGTGGTCAGGAGGTCTTCGTGACGCACAATGGTTTGTCTGAACCTTCATCGTTTTTTCATGGTGACATGGTCTTTGTATGAGTCGACGAGGATCTTTCGGAAACATTTCATCTCTGTGGTCTGTATGCTTTTCTCTATGGCAGCTGTTATGTTCCATGATTCAGAGGCGAAGAGAAATATGGAGATCACCAGCGAGTACAACAGTCTGACTCTTAAACTGGGTGCGAGGGTCTTGTCGCTAAAGGTGTACTCGAGCTTTGTCAGCGCTGATGTTGTCTGCGCAATCCTGGAGAGTACTTCTGGCTTCGATCATATATCTGTTACATTTGCCCCCAAATGCTTGAAGCTGTGGACTGTTTCTAGTTTCGTGCCTTGGACCGCGATGTCAGTGCTGATGCCCGTGGTGCTGTTGGTCAAATGTTTGGTCTTCTCTGCAGTGATTTACATGCCATAACATACATGTCTGTACAGAAGTGAAAAGCATTTAATTAGCATTACATTTTGCTGATCTCGTGTAGACACTTGGTAAACCTGAAGTTTAAATAATTGGTCAGTATCAAGGTCATACACACATTAAACACGTGGTCACCTTTTTTCATCAACGTTTTTGTTTATCATTGGATCTGAAATAAGACTATCCGGGAGCATGTGTTAAGTTTCTTGTGTATATTGATCATGCGACCTATCATGAGTGTCGAAATGACGTTTAAATAGGGTTTAATACTCAATATCATTGTTTTTGTAATTCAGTCGAAAATGTATCTTCCAGAAATCAAAAAAAATTTCTGTTGTTGTGCCAACTTGGGGTTATTTGATATTTAGCAATAATTTCTCTGAAAAAAATAAGTGCTTCGCCATCTAAAGCCGGAATATTATTTTTTGATTCATAATATTCAACGTAGAACTTTTGACATCAATGCTTCATTTGTCTGACGTCATCTTCCGCCATTTTTCGACTTCGCTGAGATTCGAACTTGGATTTATTTAGAACATTTTAGTGATATGACTTGTGTAATTCAATTCTGGGATTACATTTTGGATTATATTCACAAACATTAAGTCTTTTCTTCATATTTTTGCTGTGTTTTGTAAGGAAACAAATTACATTTGTTAAAATTTACAAAGCTTGATGGCTTCTCTCGTATTTTTTTTGTTACTTTAAATGAGCCTAAATTTGTAACAATGGCCTTGTCATAGAGGTGCTCTATTACTGTAATGATGTGTACATTGATGTTGTACAGTCATATGGTCGCCAATAATGCTGCATGCCATATCCTGTCAAATGATTTCTTGAAATCCATGAAGACGTGATACAGGTCTTGCTGGTGTCAAAGGTACTTTACACACAATAACCATAGGTTGAAGATCTCTGTTATGTTGCGCCCTGCTCAGAAACCTGTCTGCTCCTTGGCAATGATCTTTTCAGCCTGTAGTTTTCTTCTGTTCAGCAGTATCCTCAACATGACTTTGCTTCGATGATTTATAAGACTGATTTTACGGTGGTTTTCACACTGTTGCAAGTTGCCTTTCTTGGGGAGAGTGATGATCAGTGATTGGGTCCACGATGGCATTAGTCCTGTTTGCCAGATATTTTCGCAAATATTTTGTGAGGACGCTTATCATTTTTCATCCTGCTGGGATGTTTCCCACTCTCGTTGACTTCCTCTTTTTCTGCAATCTCACTGCTGCTTTTACTTCTTCAAGCAGGATAGAGTGGGTGTCGTTGTTAGTTGCTGGAGGGATGTTCAATACCTATGGATCTAATGTGCCTCGGTGGTTGTAAAGTTCTGCGCAGTACTCTGTTCATCTTTTCAAAATGTCTTTTTTTCTGTGAGACAGTTTCCGACTTTGTCCTGTAAGGATGTAATATGCCGTTGCTTTGTGCTTGTTAGATCTTTGACCAGTTGGTACGCCTTCTTGCTATTTGTCCTTTTCAAGTTTCCTTCAACGTCATTGGATTGTTCTTCTATAAAGTTCTCTTTTGTGCTTTTTTATGCTTTTCTTTGCTTCCCAGTTGACTGCCTTTTACTACTCTAGCCCCTCATCGTCACATTAAAACAGTATGTTTTTATACTCTTCTCTCTCTCTCTCTCTCTCTCTCTCTCTCTCTCTCTCTCTCTCTCTCTCTCTCTCTCTCTCTCTCTCTCTCTCTCTCTCTCTCTCTCTCTCTCTGCCATTCGCCTTACGCGCGCACTCAATGATCGCAACCCACTCTAATATATATGATATTTCTTTCTAACGCAATCATACTCATTTACATATTGCCCAAGGATGGTAAAGCAATATTCGTCACACAATATGGTTCATTCTATTTATAAGAAGTTATTTAAAACATATTTGGAAAATGAAGCCACAGCGATTGAAATTGTATATCTGACGTTTTGAACCACACCAGGTTTTGTTTTTAAAGAAGACAAATGTTTACCTCCTACCAGGAATGTTAAAGATAAGAATTAAATTATTTCCCCAACCGGAAATTTAAATAGAAAATTAAATTTTCATTTGCTACTGCCAATACTCAAAAGAGAAGAATCCACAATCCACCCGCCCCTATTGAAGATCTAAAGAGAAGATGCCAGATTTGTGTTACCCTTTACTTACCAGAGAGCTAAAGATAAGGAACCAAAAGTGTATCCCTACGAAGCATTGAGAGGAAAGATGGAACTTAATTTGCACCCACAATTATGTTAAAGAGAAGAAGCCGACTTGTGTATCTCTACCATGGATCTAAAAAGAAAAAAAAAACAAATTTGTACCCAATATCAGATATTTAAATAGAAGAAACCAAACTTGTAGCCATTACCATGGATCTAAAATGAAGAAGCCAAATATAATATTGCTCTTCTCTCAGTTTATCATCGGATAAAGAAAAATACCAAGTGTAACGAATTTCCAAAGGACAATTTAGCAACATATTAAGTTACAGATATTGAAAGGGGTGGTCAGATGTATTACAATCACAAAAAGCGTGCAGATAACGCATTCGTACCAATAAAAACAAAAAGTCAACAATTTCAAACGTAGAATTAGACTAAATGATGAAGACAATAGTAAAACTTATTCATTTCTCTCCTGGAATTTTTGTTTCCTTACTCCAAACGCAAAACGTGTTTTACACGGTATTTTTAAAACCTTACAGCTAACAGTCCGTGAATTATTTTATATCTTTTATAACATTGAGTTTTGCTAGATGAGCATCAAATGTCGCAGAATTTATGAAGCCACACAGTCAAATGCATATATTTGTAACTTACCCGTCACTTACCGCTCGTGGGTTCGATCCCCGGCCGAGTCATATCAAAGACTTATAAAAATTGTACTAACAGCTGCCTCGACTGGCGCTCAGCATTAAGAGGTTAGTGTTGGGACTGGTCGGCCTAGTGTCAAGATAATGTGACTGGGTGGGACATGATGCTAGATCTATGCGGCATGATGCCCCAGAGTGCTAGACATCACTATAAACTGACGCATTGCAGGCATAGTAGCGATATGACTGAAAAATTGTTAAAGCTACGTTAAAATTCCAAAATCACACACATACACAAACACACACACACACATACACACATAGACAAACAGCTCGTGCATCTAGTAGCCAAATGTCACCAATTAAAGACTGTCAATCACATAACTGTATGACAGTATAAATACATTAGCATAATGATAAAGTATGCAAATTAACTTAATATAACTTAACGGTAAATATTCAAGCAAAATTCTCTTAATAGTAATTAAAACATGGTAAGACCTTAAATATTCATTCTGAGTATTAAAATATAAAAGCTACAATGCAGGTATTAAAAAAATCATAAAATCAAATAGAAATACAACTGCACGATTTTACTCATCTGCACACACATTCTGAATAAGATATGTGTAACTCTAACCTAATAGCGATGTTTATCTCGTTCTGGTCCTCAAAGACAGTAATTTGGATACCTGTGGTTTCGGGTTAGTTACACCAACAAAGAGGATCCCCGAAATATTGTGCACTTTAATAAATCCCTGTATTCAGAGCTTCTAGTATGTGTGAACAGAATAAAGCGTAGTTGCAGATATCTCCACAAGGAAGGATTGACGAACAAATGGCAGGCAGATGGGCTTTGCTAAAATTATTTTCTTGTTTAATGGTTTGAGGCTTTATGTCATGTTCTAGTATCTTATTACCGCCAAAAGTATATATTTATGTTAAGAATATTCTTATGCGTGACAGATAAAGTGTTGGCATATTCATCACATGGAATTTATATACATCCAAGGCAATTAAATATTTGCTTGATAAAAATCTACAATGAACTGAGGTCAATTATTTCCTAAATAAGGACATATTACCGTCTTTTGTCGATGCATTTTTCATTATGATTGCCTAATTAACATGCTGTTTTTGACTGAATGGGGAAAAAGACCCTAAAATTCGTGCCAAAGTAATAAGTCAAAATTTATTATATGCATACGAGCTGTCACCTAGGTAACGTAATCAAAGAATTTCGCTTCGACAAGGTACTAATTGTTCGGTAGTATTCAACCAAGTGTATTCCTATTCAATGGATCTGACATCTTGATTGACTGGTGTTAGCATCCTTTTCTAACCATCTCAATCAATCACAAGAAAGACTAAGAAAAATGTCCGTTGCTTATGAAGCATGTGTCTACCTTATGAAAAAAAAAAACAGATTAAAGACTGCTATCTTCTCTTTCGCAAAACATTATGAAATTAGCTTTGCATTTAATAAGTATAAATGTAACGATATATTGATTTAATACGCTGGTCTCAAAACTTGAATTTCCATTAAATCTTTTAAAATTATATTTTGTCCTTTTTTAAAAACGAAAGGTTGATTTCATCTTTTGTCGACTCATAAAAAATCGGTCTAGCAAAAGTTAAAATGTCTTGAAACTTTAATACGAAAACATATGAGGGAGAATATGAAGATGACTGTACAAAACATAAAGTAAATTCTCGATCAATACTCCGCTATTTGTATCTTTTGCTGTTATCGGTAGAGATACAATTTTCAAGGTCACCCTTATTAAACTTTTAACTCATTTATACTGCCTTTTTTAAGATGGAGCAATATTTTACTTAATGAAACATGTATGAAGATTGATATTTATAATCTCATTCATATTATCTTCCAAGACAACAAATCTTAAACTCGATTTTGCCTTGTTTAAACCAATACAAAAGTAACCATTTCTTTCAGATACAATTGTCGTTGCTTAACTGCAAACGTCTAAACATCAATACTAGTTCTTCAAAATTCGTAGGTTTCGTTACAGCATAGCTCATTTAAAATACAACAATAATTATAAACTAAGCTATTGAAGAACAGTAAAAAAAAACATTTATACAACGATCTTGAAAGAAATGTTTATTTTCAGCAAACTTCAGTTAATTGTGCGAACCAGTGAAAAGTAATAAGAAGACAAAATACACTGAACTGAACGTTTGGTTAACAAAACAGTCAACAAACATATTACCAAGGCAAAAAAGATAAAAGTTTTGATACAGAATGATGTATGCTAGAAACTTGGAATCCCAGAAGCAAGCAGACATCTTTCATATACAAAGCGTATAAAATGTTAAGTAATTGTTACAAATACATCTTAATAGTGATAAATGTTTTCTTAAAATACGCCTGGCTCAGACGCAATTTTATTCAACGGAAATAGAAACAATACAGTCTGATGAAGGAAACTATGTTTGAAACAGAGATCAGCTGGCCATAGGAGAACAAAAATGCAGAATAATTCTCCACGTATACAAACAAAAAACGTCTGTGAGATAAAAAAAATTAATTGACGCATTGCATGATGAAGTAATATCCCATAAATATTCTCTAAATGGTAAAGTAACAAACTGTTATCCATCAATATAATTTAATAATTTTCAATCATACGGTTGGGAAAGAACATTGTACGTAGGTTTTATAAATATTGGCTCCTTATCTAAATATTTTATTATTGTAATGACTCTGAATATGGTTCACAATTTTATATATTTCAAGTATTTTGGAAATAAGACCATTGGAATGTCTTAATATTCTGTAAGAAAGGTGTACAATAATGTGTAAATATTACTCGGTTAGACAGGTCTTATAATGGAGGTATTCAAAAAGTTAAGAATATAACTATAAAAAAACTGCCATAAAATGTGAACACACTGTTACATTCTATTAAAAGAAACTCATCTTTCGTTAATGATAAAATAAACTTCACACTGTAAATGTAACTGAAAATGTATTATAATAAATGAAGAAATATTTCCAGGTTTGATCAAGTGGTTGAAGAAACTTTTTTTATCCCTCATGCATTTTCATTTGTCCCAAATGTTCAATTTCTTGCTTCTGTTAGACAAGATGAAGTTTACTCAATATAAAAAATATGAAAAAATCATTGTTAAATACATTTATGATTTAGTTTTTGATTACTATCAAGGCGAATAGTATACTATTTTTCTTGCTCTGATGGGATACTAGCAAGAAAGAACAGGATTTACTGCGATTCAGACCTTTTAATTTTTCTTCTTTCAAGACTAGATTAAATGGCTTAACCATGTCTTTTACCCTACACCTATTTTATATTCAGTACTAAATTTACAACCATTCCTCTCCTTAATTTATAAGAGTAATTCCATATTTAAAAGAAAAGGTTTTCCACATTGGGCTAACTTGTAGGCTGTGTTTAAGAGAGTTCTCATATATGTATATATATATATATATATATATATATATATATATATATATATATATATATATATATATATATATATATATATATATAGAATACAAATCATATGGCGAATAACAACCCTTTCAGGCTAGTTAGTTACTAGTTTCGTACTGTTCGTCGTCAGTTTATTGCACCTATGTATATATATATATATATATATATATATATATACATATATATATATATATATATATATATATATATATATATATGTGTGTGTGTGTGTGTGTGTATGTGTGTGTGTGTATGTGTGTGTCTATGTATGAATGCATGCAAGCATGTATGCATGTATGTATGTATGTTACTTAAAATAACAAGGATAAAAAACAACTTATGGCAGATTAACAGTACTACAGTTAAATAAGCTGTTTATATATTACTTCCGCTGCATGATGCTATACGATCAGAATAGCGATACAATAAAACTTTTAACAATAGATACAGTCATTGTGAGATTCTGTAGAGATAGGCAGCTGTTATAATTGCATGAAAAAAACATATTCAATTTTACCACAAAACGCATTTTCTTATTTATAATTAGGAAGACAAATGTTATTTATAATCAGGGTGACAAATAATATTAACATGTGTTCGAACAAGAAAAGACTCCTAAGATCTTCTCTTTGTCTCAGAAAACTATAATTGAAGCTGAATCGGCGGAGGTACCACATTGATATTTTATTAATGGGATCCTTACGAGAAAATGAAGACCAGTTAAGGTATATGACGATGAGGAGTGGACAGTAAGATACAGTGCTATGGTTCCTAAGACATTTATACAGGATATTCTTAGTTTAGTCCAGAAAATTCTCTTGGCTGGTCATTAAGGGGTCAAAAAAAACATATTACATCATTTCTATTGGCCGAAACTTAAGAGTGATGTTTCTAAATACTATGCATCTTGTCAAACTTGTCAAATTGTAGGAAAACCCGACAAAAAGATACTAAAGCTCATTTATACAACCAATTCCTGCATTTGACGAACCATTTAGTACAACAATAGTAGACTGTGTTCGTCCCTTACCCAAGACCAAGTCAGGTAACCAAACTACTGTTGACCATAATGCCTGCGTAGACAAGGTTTTCAGATGCAATTTCATTACGGAATACTAAAACTAAAGCTATAGTCATAGCCTTAATACAGTTTTTATACACTTTGTGGCCTTCCTAAGTCCATCCAATCTGAACAAATTTATAATTTCATATTTTCAGAGATCTTCCAACAAATTTGGTATGAATTTGGTATTAAACAGTTCAAGTCCTTTGCGTGTCATCCTGAAAGCCAGAGGGACTTTAGACTTTAAAAATAAAGACCATGACGAAGGAATTCATTTATTGTTGTTCGCTGTTAGTGGGTTCGATCAAGAGTCCCATGAATTTGGTCCTTTTCAAGTTGATTTTGGATGTACAGTTCGTGAACCATTGGAGTTGTTGAAAACAAACTTCTTTTAACAGAAGAATCATATAAATTTGCTTAAATATGTCAATGATTTTAAATACATGCACAAACTTTCAAAAGCTTGTGTAACGGCAGGAAATATCCTTCAGGCTACCGAATGACAATTGAAGCAATGGTATGACAAAACTACCAAGAAAAGTGTGTGAGTGTGTGATTTGGATTTTTAATGTAGTTTCAACAATTTTTCAGTCATATCGCTACGATGTTGGCAGTGCGGCAGTTTAAAGTGATGTCTAGCAATGGGGCATCATGCCGCAAACATGAAGCATGATGTCCCACCCAGTCTCATTATCATCACACCATGCCGACCAGTCCTAACATTAACCTCTTAATTCTGAACTCCTAGCGAGGCAATTGATAGTACTATTTTTATAAGTCTTTGGTATGACTCGGCTGGGCATCGAACTCGCGACCTACAGTATCAAGGCTGGCGCTAAAACCACCAGAACGGTATGACAAGGAAATTAAATTTTCCAACCAGGTGATAAAGTTCTGGCTCTGTTGCCCATACCTCAAAGATTTCTTCAGAATAGGTTATAAAAGAACTACTTTTAATTTTATCCTAGACACTCCTGAGAGGCGGATACAGAAACAACTCTGCCATGTCAATATATAAAAGGAGGTTGTTCATCGTGAAATCTTTGTAAATTATTCGGTAAATTATGTTGTTCCCGTAACACGCAGTGATGACTTAAATGGTGAAGTTGTTGCTATCCCACGCAGTGATGACTGAAATAATGATGCTGTTCCTGTCTCATGCAATGATGTTGTAAATGATGCTATACAGCCAGATTGTAGTGACTTTGGTTCGACCATTCTTCAGACTTCTGAAATACTAAAGAATATGGATATATATATATATATATATATATATATATATATATATATATATATATATATATATATATATATATATATATATATATATATATATATATATCCACAATTAAAGAAGTAGAGTGAAGCTAATCTATGAATATCAGCACTTGTACCCAGATGTTCCAACTCAAACAACAAAATCGACCACATGTTGAAATTGCAGATCCTAAACCTGTAAAACAGCAACTATACAAGAGGAATCCTCTCCACCCAAATCACATATATGAGTCATACACTAAACTATAGAGACTTTAAAGTTCTTTCAACAATACCTAAGATATACAAGACATTTTACTAAGCGTGCAGTATAACCACTAATGAACACCTAGGAAATTATTTTTTCTTTAAAAATCAAACCCAATGCAGAGTACGAAACTATAATTTCAACCACGTAACATCCGTTTTTATATACATCAGACACGGCATTATGCTAAATACGAACTTCTATAGCTCGACCTATATGCGTTGTTGATCAATACAAAGAATTCATTAAAAAACTATTTAAGCATATGTAGAACATAATATAGGTCAATTAGTTGTAAATTAAACAGTAAAAAATGAATGTTGCATTAACAAAATATAGGCAAATAAACATTATCTACTGTAAAAGAACTTGCTCAATAATCGCTTATTCTTCGCCTAGTAATTCGTTTTCGTCTGCTATATGTTTTATCTTAATGTTTAAAATCTACGTATACACTTGGCTTGATTCAGATAGAAAACTGATAGTTAAAGTGTTCAATTGCATCACCTTTCTTTTCAAAAAGTGCAATGATAGATGTTGACTAGTATTCTGAATAATATCCAATATCTAACAGTGTATTAAATAATAGTGTTACAATCGATACAAATTTATTGTCCGTACAATATAAAAGTGTTGCTGGATAAAGCACCTACTCCACCAGGATGTCATGCCTCAGTTTACAAGGTGCCTGGAGGACCTCCTTTTTAGTGATTATTCTATGTAGACCATCATGAAAAGTTTGAATATTCTTATTTTTCTTGTAACTGGTCAACAAAGCAGAAATTATTCTTAAAAATAATTATGAACAATATTTATACCAAGCTGCAGATGTGATCATGACATTTATTCATGTGCCCACCAGCATTTGATTGGCTGGAGTATAAAGTGACTCGGGAGGTTTATTTTATGAGGTTTATTTTATGATAATTACGGAATAACTTGGTTAAATCCAGTATGAAATGGTCTATTAATCACCATCTGGCCATTGTCTTTATAATTTCTGTCTTATCTCTACCTTTCCATTCTGTCAGTCTGTCCTGTGTTTTTCTCTCCTCCTGAGAAAAAGAATAGCTTGATCATATGGTAAAAATTTTCAATTGATTATGGTTCATGCAAAGCCAAGTTAATGATTTAGATTGGAGAATTGTCTTTAAATCTTGTTATAAACTGGTATTAACACTGCTATTAACTGGTATCCATACTGTTCTGAACTGATGTTGATAGTGCTATCAACTGGTATCCATACTGTTCTGAACTAGTGTTGATACTGCTATGAGCTGTTTTCCATACTGCTAAATTCTTCATCCTCATTTATGTCCCAAACCTGCAATAATAAGAACTGGTTTCTTTAGTCTACAGTTTCTGATAATACCATATCTGGATGCCTCGTATATATTGGATATCTCACAAATTCTTTTTGCTCCATTTGTATATAATATTTATTTGTCTAAATCATGGTTTTGAAATCTGGTTAGATAATCCTTTTCTGTCTTTCTAGGTGGATTACCTGTCGCTGTATCTTTTTTTTGTCATAATAATGTTTAAGTTCCCTATATTTTTTACCTCTACAATCTGCACATATTTTTGTTTTACCCCTAACAACAATGTCACATTGAATGCAGGGTTTTGGTCCAGTACTTCCATGTCAAATAGCAGCAGAGAGAGCGAACCCTACAAATTTTTGCGACAAAATCGATTAAAGCCTCAGAATGCCAAATGGAGCCTTTCTACGAAATCTCATATTTTAACCAAAAAAAAATTAAAGGCCCCATTTTACAAATGGAGCCTTAGTGATTTTGTCGCAAATACATTGTCATAACCACCCTCAAATTGCTGCCATCTACGTCAGGGAGGGTGAATCCTACAAATTTTTGCGACCAAATCGATTAAAGCCTCAGAATGCCAAATGGAACCTTCCTACGAAATCTCATATTTTAACCAAAAAAAAATTAAAGACCCCATTTTACAAATGGAGCCTTAGCGATTTTGTCGCAAATACATTGTCATAACCACCCTGGAAATTGCTGCCATCTACGTCGCAAATATGTTGTCATTTCACCCTCCCTGCTGCTGATTAATACAAATTATTTAACCAAATATTTGATCAAGTCCAATACGATATCGTGACCGAGGGTCGTGTAAATTTATTGTTATAAATCCATATGGGACAGACTGAGCATGACCAAAGTAATTTTTAAATCCATTGAAGTCCATATCGGAACACCATGTCTGCCAAATATTTCGTAGCGTATGTGTATCAACGCCGTTGAATACAGCAAGAATATTACAGTTATCGCGAATCACTTTTGGAATTTGAGTATATCGTTGAGTGACATATATCACGTCAGTGTTTCTATGCCTACCTCGGGAAAATACTCTAGCAGGGTTCTTTTGATTATCTAACATTACATCATCGTACACTACAAGATTGTTTATGTCTCCATCGAGGTCATCTACGCATGGTGCATCATCAATATCTGTTATAAAATCAATTACACTTTCACCTTTAATTTCTGATGCATTTTCATTATAATCTTTTAGCACTTCATAGCACCGTTGATCATCTACGGATGGGGCAACTAAATATAATTTATCCCACTTCATAAATCGCACTATCAAATTAAGCAGCAATTGTGTTTTGCCTGATCCAGATGGTCCGATTATAATGGCACGGACAGAATTCGGAAGCGCTGCGTGGTGTTTTACCGGTTCTCTTCTTTAGTCGCTGAAAAATCAATTATATTCATAACGCTATATATAAATTATGGATCTATATTGTGTTAAGTGTAAACAGCGTACTGATACAACCGATCAGACAACCATTACAACTAAAAACAATAGACTAGCGCTTACTGGTAAGTGTGTAACATGTGGTACAAAAAAATTTCGATTTTTAAAAAAAAGCAACTCGGAGGTGATACTGCCGCAAAACTTGGAAAACTCCCCGGAACCCCATGGGCAAAATACCCCGGAGAAAAACACCTTCCAGGATATAGCTACTATGGTCCCGGAACGAGATTAGATATCAGACTTGATGATCAAAATCAGCCCCGGCCTGGTGAGTATCCGATAAATGCTATTGATAAGGCATGTCATGCTCATGATGTTGCATATAAAAGCAATAATTTGCAACAAAGACATATCGCGGATGTAAAATTAATTCATGCGTTAAATGCTATTCCCGATAAATCCTTCAAAGAAAAATTGGCTTCATGGTTGGTCAAATCAGCTATGAAAGGCAAATTAGTGTTAGGTGCTGGTAATTAAAAACACTAGTGTTTTTTATAGTATGGAATCTTTTTATTATTCTCCGAAAGGATACTGGAGGGGTAAAGCAGCAATTAGTAAACTCGCTAACGCTGCAAAAGTGAAAAAATCTACTGCAAAAGATTGGTTATCCAAACAAGCTATATGGCAAATTTATCTACCACCGCCTAAACAAATTAATTATTCTCATTTTGATGTTACCGTACCCAATGAAGTTCATCAGGCTGATTTATTGTTTTTACCACATGACCATGGTTACAAATACGCGCTAACTGTAGTTGATATTGCGAGTCGATTTAAACAAGCAGAACCATTGAAAACAAAGTCAGCTTCTGAAGTCGCTTCTGCATTTGAAAGGATTTATCGACGAGGTCCTCTAAGATGGCCAAATCTATTACAAGTTGATCCTGGCAAAGAGTTTCAAGGTGCTGTTCTATCAACAATGAAAACTCATAATGTTACAATACGACGGGGACATACTGCGTTACATCGTGATCAGGCAATTGTAGAACGATTTAATCGAACTCTTGCAGAACGGTTATTTGGATATCAATATGCAAAAGAATTCATCCAAGAAAAACGATCTCGTGAATGGGTCCAAAGGTTACCGAGTGTAGTTGCAGCGTTAAATAACGAGATTACTCGAACTATTAATATGAAACCAAATATTGCAATAAAAAAAGAATATATTCCCGAACAACCACAGCGGGTTAGCACTCAGCCACTTCTCGGTGATGTTACTGTGAGATATTTATACGAACCAGGAGAGCTTGAAGGTGGTAAAAGAAGAGCTACTGATCCTATATGGAGTGTTACTACGCATAAAATTTCAACCATAACGCGATCAACTGGTAGACCTCCAATCTACAGATTGGATTCAACTGCACCTCAGCGTGGTTTTACACGCGAACAACTACAAGTCATTCCGGACGATACTCAATTACCGCCACATGGTCTTAACTAGCTCCGTTACGTCTATTACACTCAAGACAGGTCAACATCACATTGTTTCTGACATGACCAAGACTGTTATTTTTTCTGTCTACGGTGAATTGTCGAGGGTCTTTATCCGAATACTGCCAGTGCATTATACAATTGCAACTGGCGCAGTGATTATTCTGTTGTTCTTTTAATGCGATTATTACTTCGGCATCAATATCAAATTCTCGTTGTTTTTTTTGTCCTGCTGTTTGTAACCAGAGAGTTTTTTTATTAATGATGCTAATATCAGTGTTATCATCGTTTGCAGTAAAGTCATCATCGAAAACAATCCTTCGTAGTTGATTTATTCGTCGTACTCTGGTCACTGCGATATAGACTAAATTTGACCATTCAATGCGATTATCAACTATCCAAACAATTGTATCCGTGAAGGTTAATCCTTGTGACGAGTGTATTGTTGTTACATAACCAAGCGTCCATGGTGATTTATTAGCGCATAATGCATCTTCTACAGTATTGATATCAACTAGCACAATATCATTTAACACTAGAATCTGTTTCTCCGTCTGGCCTGGAATTTCAACTTCAATATTCTGCTTTCGTGTATCCAATGGTCTATAACACAACGGTACTGGAAACGTTGGGAATTTTTTCTTGTGTAGCTCAAACAACTTTTTCTGAAGTGCGTCTCTGACTATCTTTCTACTTGCTACTACAAAATCATTTGGTTTCCATGTTTCCCAAAAATCATTCAAAGGTGGTTCAGAAATTATTTCACGCGCTACTTCACATTGAATTCTATCGGGTTGTAATCTAATTAGTTTTTTAAACTCACGTAACTGCTCATCGAGTGCTCTATAGTCAGTATCAATTTCTTCGTAATAATCAACAAATCCTTTTAACCAATTATGTGGACTTCTACCAACAAATGGTGGTGGTTGACCATGATCGCCGCACAATATAACTTTTGTATTATTTTGCAATAACCAATCAAGAAACATTTTTAATACATCTTCTGAAACAGTACATGCTTCATCCCAAATAATAACCGCTGGAATAAATTTCTCACCCATTCGCTCAGGAGTCCAAGCATCGCCCTTGTTTCGAAAAAAACTATGATACGTGCAAGCTTCAACATTTCGTTGTTTGATCTCTCTCGCTAGTCTATGGGTTGGTGTGAGTACAATCATGGACGTTCTCTCTCGATATAATTCTATCGCACGTGTTGTCTTTCCAGATCCACCACAACCGTTTAAATAAACTGTTTTATATCTACAAATTGGATCTGATATCGGTTGTGCTTTAGACATAGAAAATCCTTCGGATTTTTCACTGATAGAATTATCGTTCTTCAGGTAACTGCTTTTAATCTCAAGGTCTGCTGATTCAGAATAATTGCACTGTATTTCATGTTTAATTCGCCATGTTCCCCAAGTATCTTCGCTATTAGTAAATTTAGTTATCTCTTTGATATATTTTTTATCGACATACATTGAATCAATTGCAACTCTGACTGCTATACTAGGAAATCTATTTATCATTGCAAATAAATTGATAGATGCATAACCCAGCATAGAAGCTCTCAAATGTAGATATGCAGAGCTTTCTCCATCACTGTAAGTAACAATTCTACCTAACTTTGTTTTATTGGACAAAAAGGCTGTTTTACAATTTGCGTATCTATTTTTCTCTACTGCATCTTTAATAACGAAGTCGTATTCGGCATCATCTATATCAATCGTGAGGATTGTCTTTTAAAGTTAAATTTTTTTCCACCTTGTGTAAATTTACCGATTATTCTTCGGCCGAGATCCTTTGCTTCACTATTTCGTTGATTAAATATCTTTTTTGACCATTCAATGATGTACTTCTCGTCAGCATCAATATGTTTTCTAGACTTATCGATTATACTATCAAGACATTCTGGTTCTGGTAACCAGACATTAGTTTGCTTTTGATATGAGATAATCGCTTCGCTGACAATCAACGAAACTAACATTTTACAATCAATCGTATATCGCAATAACACTATTGGTAACCACATCCTTTCAGCCATGTGTCTACCAATCCAAGCATAACAACAAGGATGAAGTCCTTCAGCGAATTCAAATGATACTACGCAAGCAAAACCGGTCAAATCAAAATCAGGCAGTGGTCCATTAATAGCAACGCGAGTCATTTCATGTGTGGGGTGTCCAAACCGTTTAAAATACTCACCAGCGAATCCATATCCTAGAAAACTTCCTGGATAACAAGCAACGATATCAACTGATATCATACTTTCACGATTGTACTTAACGTTCCATAGACCGCCATGATAATATTCCAGACAGCTGGATTGAACATCCTGTAAAAACTCTTTTCGTGTTGGTTTCCAATTATTTTTCTTTCTTGCAAAATGAGCTGCAACCGATGGAATTGTAAAACAATTTGTAAGTAACTGTTCGTAATCTTCGGATTTTTTCATTAAAAACTCTAGCGTTTTCACTGAGACTTATTGCTAGATTTTTCATCCTATTATGTAGACTTTCAGTACGATATAATTCACCGTTAGGTTTCACAAATTGATTGAATTGACATTCTTCATCTTCAAAACTATGAAGTAGCCATACTGATACAGGGTCGTTTTTACACAAGCTAGCAATAGCATCGAATAATCTTTCTTCAGTGAGAATGCCATCCTTGGTGAATTCTTCTGGGATATACTTCACTGTTCTGTCTCGCGGGAATATTGTAACCGCGGATGTCCATGCGTGCTTGTTATGATCAATAATTTTGATTGGAGCTCCGTTTTTATTGTATTTCGATTCGTATAATACTTCGCCAGTTATCGTTAAAACGGTTATTGGAAATCTCAACGACTTTTCCAATCTAGCTATATCGGAAATAGTTGCTCCGTTCTCTTTCACTGTTAGCTCCCATTGATCTATTTTTTTATGTCTTAGATCGGTTAATTTATTCCCACGGAGTGCATTTGTAAAGTGTTCTAAGACTCGTTGAGCCACACAGTTGAGTGGCTTTTCCACTGACGTTGACTGTTCCTTTGGTGCTAGTTTTCCAATGTCAGGGTTATTTAACGGATACATCCCATAAACGATTGCTGTTTCTGGATACGCTTTTTCATAGTATGGTTTATCAATTCCAGTTAACAGCCCTGGTCTGGAATCACGGCTAACAATGACTGTTTTCCTATCTTTGAGAATTGGTTCAAATTTGTCTCTTATAACCCATTCGCCCGATTCTAAATTGATAATGAATTTCACTCTGAGAAAATACCGTTTATTGCCAAGTTGTGATAGTATCATAGCTGCTGTTTCATCATTCATTCTAGCATCAACAACACCATCAATTTTAAATGTTGACCAGGTGTGTGATGCGCCGTCCTGTTTAAACTCTTGAACACAATCTCGTATTTTTCTAATCAGACTTCTATTATTTATTCTCTCTTTTGGTACGTCTTCGAGAGTTCTATCAAGATTGAATTTAATATTTTTCCAAGGCTTGATTGCCGATAATCTCTTGAATTCTTCATTCATATAAATAAGACAAGTATTTAAATAGAAAAGTTTGTTTATATATAATGAATCACTGCAAATGGCTTATGATCGGATCAGTAACCCCATGCAATAAATCGTGTAGAGGTGAATTCTGTGGATATCACTTACAGAGTGTCAGAAAAAATTCGACAGGCCCGTCCCCATGCATAAATTGTGGGGTGGGTGTGAGAGGAAAATCACAATTATGTATCAATTGTGGGGGTAAGCGGTTTAGAGAATTAAAACGTTATTATGATAAACGAATAAAAAACGCTATCATTGACCCTAACCATGACTCTGTCAAAGACAAAATCATAAAAACCCCTCAAGACTACATTAATAGATTTATAATTAAAGCAAATGATGAATTAGACAAATAGTATTATTATATATAAATGGAGCAAGAATTCAGACCACATCCAATACTTGTTAATTATGAAATATCTCGTAATGGTGTTGTTAGACACTGTAGACTGAAAAAACCAATTGGTTTTGTTAATAATCAGGGATACTTGCAATTTACTGCTGGAAGAAAGGGATATCTCTGTCATAGGGCAGTCTTTGAGTGTTATATGGGACCGATTAAAGATGGCTGTGTTATTGATCACATTGATTCTAATATTCAAAATAATTCTCTTGAAAATTTACAATGTATTTCTCAAAGAGAGAATACAAAAAGAGGAAAGACAGGGAAATACTCAAAACGACGCAGGGGAGTTAAATCATTTGATACAACGACGAATGAAGAAAGAGTTTTTCATTCAATGAATGCTGCGGGAAAATATTTTGGAATATGTATTCCTTCAGTACAAAGAGTTGCTGAAGGGATTTATCAAACAGCTATCTCAAAGAAAAATGAACATAGAATAAAGTTTTCTTATTTACAAGATAACTCTCAATAGTGAGTTATGCTATTTTAGTCATTTTTGCATGATTTTACCATTCAGATCAATTACCATAGGGCAAAACACTAAAAACGTTTCGCGCGTTAATATCATTGTGTACATATTTTTTTTCAATATTTATTCGCAATATCCACGTATATATGCATTAAAAGAGTAAATGACAATAACTGGAACAGCCGGAACAGCCACATAGTAAATATAGTTATTGTACCGAAACGCGCGCGTGTAACACAAGACACTGGGTCAAGGTTCTATTAATAGATTTTTTAAAAATCCCAATTACAAGGACAGCGTTAACAGCGCTGTTTAGATTTTGTATGAAAATGAAATTACTTTGTAATTACAAATTAAGATAGATTGTATGTGAGGTCAAGGTAGTAAAATGCGCTACATGTAGTTTAGTTTTTTTAGTGTGGCTACATGTAATAAAATTATCCAATGACACAGAAAAATATCATTCTCGATTCAAGAAATAGCAGGTCCTGAATTGACAGGGATCCCCATGACAGAGTTATCTCGTCATGTAAATCCATTATTACTACGATTATTTAATCGTAATATTATAGAAATTAATAAAAAAAATTGCTATTATTTAACAGTTGTATTTCTTGTTTTAATGTTTTATTTAAATACTTAGCTTCCATTGAAATTACTACACAATATTCATTATGAAATGCTAGGAAAATAAATACACACCTACACATTGACACTGCAGGATTAGTCACCTTATATATAATATGAGCTGTAATAAGTTTGGGGCTTTAAAACGAAGCCCAATTTGCCAATCAAACCTCCCACGCTATTGACATGGTGTGGTTGAATTTTTTCAACTGCAACCAGGGTTAATTTCTTGGGTTGCTTTTGATTGGTAGATTGGGTGTAGGTCCGCCCCGTCGTTTCATGTTTGTATCGTCCTGTACTGTCCCTATCATACCATCCTATCATTTCATTGTATATATAACCATCCTATCATTTCATTGTATATATAACCATCCTATCATTTCATTGTATATATAACCATCCTATATAATCGCATTGTATATATAACCATCCTATCATTTCATTGTATATATAACCATCCTATCATTTCATTGTATATATAACCATCCTATCATTTCATTGTATATATATATCATCCTATATGTAATGTACTGTCCCTAGTATATATATATATATATATATATATATATATATATATATATATATATATATATATATATATATATATATATATATATATATATATATATATATATATATATATATATATATAATCGCATTGTAAATATTCATTCATTGTAAATCTTATATAATCGCATTGTAAATATTCATTCATTGTAAATATTCATTCATTGTAAATCCTATATAATCGCATTGTAAATATTCATTCATTGTAAATATTCATTCATTGTAAATATTCATTCATTGTATATCCTATATAATCGCATTGTATATCCTATATAATCGCATTGTATATCCTATATAATCGCATTGTATATATGTAATGTACTGTCCCCCCCACAATATATCTTCCGGAAGACCTAATATAGCATTTGTTACGTTAGAGCTTCCAATTGGGAGATCTATGTTTGTGGCCCTTGGACTTATTTAATGCGAAGGCACTAAATGAGTTCCAAGAATGTACTGTCCCCCCTCTGGGCCTCTTTGACGTCGTTTGGCGTGAAAGTGGTTTCCAAATGAGGCTTTATGTTATATGTTCAATGTTTGTAAAGAAATCACTTGGATTTCACGTCTAATACCCATATAACCCGCCCTTGAACTCGATTGGGGAGTTAGGGTATTGTATAAGTCTTTAATGTATGCCTTTCTTGCCTCGGAACTCGAATGAGGAAGAGACAGGCATTGTATATGTTTTTGTTATTTTTTTTGTATATGAATATCTTTGATACAAATATTATAAAGATAAGAAAATACATTAGTAATAATATTCAATAAATGGAATTTCAAGATATTACATCTATCATCACAGAAATATCAAATTTAAGAAATCAAGGAATCGTACTTTCTGAATTTTTGAATGAAGACAGACTTTTGAATGAATTTGAACAAATTGATATACAATTGAAACGTGGAAGATATGTTTTACCTAAAATGTATTCACTGATAAAAAGAATCCAAAAAGCGGTTAATGCTTCTTTGTATAACAATGATATTAATTTATTCATTCGGCTATTTAGTATAGTTGAAGCCATTAGAAAGAAACTCGGGGAACAGTACCAAGTTCGGTCAGAGATTGCTTTGAAAGTGAAATCTATAAGACGTTTGATTGATGAGTCTGAAAATGCAAGTATTGAAACCCACAATTGAAAAAACGTTAGCATTTCCAATAATGACATCAGAAGCATTAACTACCAGACTAGCCCGTTTATACCAATTCGAGATGACGTGCGAGATAAACTACAACTTAGACAGCAAGCGCAGACTGACTTTTCTATTGGAAGCGAACAACTTTTTGCCCCTGTAACTAAAGCCACTAAAGATATGAAACTTGCAACAGAACGTGCTATATACGGCGACATCCCTAAAGAGGGAGCAGTACCTATTATTGATGTATTAGGAAAGATTGCTACAGAAACTGAAAAAACTCACGAGGGAATAAAACAGCTTTCAGGTGAGGTACAAACTCAGCGAGAAATACAACAAATGGGTAATATTGATATTGATGATAACCACGTTGAAGATGCTAGTGATTCTATTGAAAAAGGATCCACTAAAAAAAGTGTTCCTTTTAACGAGAAATTCACCGATGAAGCTATAGAAAGAATCAGACAAATTCAATTGCTGAAACCTGAAGACTATGTGCCATTTGGTAAATTCGCTGCCGAACGTTATTATAACAGAGAAGAATTTTTAAAAGACGAGTATAAAAAAAACACAATAAACAAAGATCAATGGGTGGATTGGTTATTTAAAATTAATCAAGAAATCCCCGGCAATTTAAAAAAGTATACATTGAATTACAGAGCTTTTAAAATGGGAGTTGATGCGTATGGTATAGAACAACAACAACAACAACAACAACAACGAAAAGAACAACAACAAGGTCGAGGTCGAGGTCGAGGTCGAGGTCGAGGTCGAGGTCGAGGTCAAGGTCGACAATCTCCAGAAATTCAAAACGTTTCCGAATCAGATCTAGAAATTCAAAACGTTTCCGAACCAGAAAGTACTTTAGGAGAGGGTTATGGAAGTTCTCATCATGATTCTCATATGTGTCCTAGTAATATTATTAATGATATATCACGACTTGAGGTTCTTATGGGAGGTAAGCGAGCTGGGAATAACTCAGTCGAAATAACTAATGAAGCATTTGATATTTGCAGACGATTATTCCAAGGTGGGATAATTGATATTCATACGTATCGAGAACTCTTGGATGAGTTAATGGACGGAATTCCAGGGGAATTTAGTGGTTATTATAGCGATTGAAATTTCTAATTGCTTGCATTTAGAAATTACAAAGTCATTTAAAATAAGATGATAGTACACTATAATCACAAAAAACCAACAAACGTGTATGTAGTAAACACAAGATTGCCCGTTTATAAGGCATACTATGGAGACGGCCTTGGAAATACCATAGCGGGTTTATTCACAAGAACAGCCCCAAAAGTAGCACCAATTGCTAAACAATTAGCGATGAAAGCCATTGATGTTATTCGTAATAAGGGAATTAACGCTGTTGGAGATCTTGCAGGAACGGCCTTTTCTACCGCAAAAAATAGAATAACGTCATTGGTGAAATCTAGATTCGGACGAAAACCACCACAAATAGTTTCAACACCGCTACCTTCAACAACAATGATGCCTGCAAATGTCAGTAAAGTGATAAATAACGCAGTGGAACAAAAACTAGCATCATTAGCAATGACTTCACCAGATAGTAGTAATATTGCAAGTATGATAGCGGGAAGCGGTCTTGGAGGAAATAGTAAAAATGTCAGACGAAAAAGAAAATGATAGCATTACTACATTTAGAAAAACGATACGTTTTAGTATAAATGGCATTTAAAAAAATTGCTGATCCAGCGTTTGATATGGCAGCGCCGGTGAATAAAGATGATTCTAAAATTAACTATCAGTATTATGCCTATCCTGCAAGAGAGCCTAATCAACGGGGGAGAGTTGAACTTCAAGTTCAAGATACAAGTAGATACTTTTTGCCGTGTGAGGCATTTATTGAAGTAGAAGGAGAGCTTGTAACAAATTTTGCAGCTGATACGCCATATGTGGATGACCAAAATATCCGAGTTGGTTTCGTAAATAATGGCATTATGGCGCTATTTAACAGTTCAAGATATATCATTGATGGAAAAGAAATTGAATCAATAGAACAAAATGTTGATATTGCAACAACAATAATCGGACTTGCGAGATATTCTGATGATTATACAAGGTCGGCTGGTCCGTCTATGATGTTTGCTAAGGATACTTCTGATCATGCTGACCATATTCAGTTTATTAAAGTACGAACTGCAAGACATACTGCATTGGCTGAACAACAACTCGCAGCTAATCTAGACCGTGAAGATAGACCAGGCGCTGAATTCGACATTTTAAAAAGGGTCAATGGTAATTTCAATCTAGGATTTGCAACACGAAATGGAACATTGAAAGGACAGAATCGACGGTTTTCATGTGCAATTCCGTTACATCATATATTCGGATTCTGTAGAAATGTCAGAAAAGTCATCTATGGAGCAAAGCATACAGTCGTGTTAGTGCGAAAAGAAAATGACAATGATGCAATTTGGCGTGCTAATGGTGTTGATGATGGTAAAGTCATTTTAAATAAATTGGTTCTATGGATACCCGTCTTGACACCAGCAGTTACAATAGAGCAACAATTACTTTCGTTTATGGACACAGGTGGAAAATCATTGCTAAGTTGGCTAACAACAACGACTGATACGAAGCAGGATAATGTAAATGGCACATTTACATGACACTTAGCATCAAAACAAGGTGTTTCAGCTCCACGTCATATCTTTATAGCGTTACAGGATGCAAATCGAGTAGGTCGTCAATTATCTAGTCATATGATATTTGATAAATTAGGAGTAAGTGAAGTTTCGTTGAGAATAAACGGACAACAAGAGCCAGCAGAGATTGTACATCTTAATTATGAAAACAACAACATAGCTCGTGTATATCATAGAATATTGTCGTATATGGGTCGTGATCAAAATGTTGATACTGGTTTGCAAATATCGCAAATTGATTTTGAAAAACACTATCCGATTTATTACTTTTCATTGGAGCATCTTGACATGATGAGACAATCTGTTGTTGATATATACTTCCAAGCTCGGGTACAACGCCCTGCTGGTATAGCCGATTATAGAGCAGTTGCTGTCATTCTCAGTGATAAATCAATGTTGTTAGAAGGAGTTGGCGGACGAATGAGACTTATTGATGCACCAGTGGAAAACATGTAGTTAGGATTTTCGCAATAAGATCAATTGAAAGTGTAAATTACATTTTAGAATAGAATGACATATAGTATTGTTAATGTCCAGTTGACTGATGGTCAGGTCAAGAAATTGAAATCGAAGTCTGCTAAAGAATGTGGAACTACAATAACGCTGAAACCCTCTCAAATGTCCGATGGTGCACATAAATTATCATTGACAGATCGTCAAATAAAACAATTCAATGATGCGCTAAAGAACAAACGAGGAGTTCAAATTGATTTTTCGAAAGCAGCAATCGCCAGTATGATAAAATCAGGTGGAATATTCCCGCTGTTAGCTGCTATTCCAGCATTGATTGCAGCGGCTGCCCCAGCGGTTGCGAAGGCGGCAGCGTTAGGAGCCGTTGGTACTGCTGCAGGAATGGCCCTGAAAAAAGCTACTGGGAAAGGCTATGAAAAAAAGGAAAGGGTCTAAGACTACCAGGAACCCCATACAATTGGTACAAGGGCACGGGCCTAAGAATACCAGGAACGGCTTACTAGTGGAAAAATCCCTAGGATTTTCACCAATGTCCAATTTTGATTTAATTGATGCTGTAAAATCATTATCAATAAAAAACTTTAGAGGAGTTTTCATGAGAGATCAATTACCGTCAAAACCAATGAAAAATGAAACGGGTATTATCAATCTTGATAACAGCAGCGGAAAAGGAACTCATTGGGTCGCATATGCAATTGATCCACGTGGAATTGTTTATTTTGATTCATATGGATTAGCTCCACCAAAAGAATTCATGCGATATGTATCCACAATAACAAAGTCATCTCCAATTTTTTATTCCACGCTACCAACACAACAGTTAAATGATCCACCGATATGCGGTCGTGAAGTATTAAATGTCCTTGCAGAGATATCTAAATTTCCAAGGAAACCACCACAAGTTGTTGTTAATGAATATACTAGCAGGCAATGGCAAAAACGATAGCGTTATGATTTAGAAAAACGTAGCGTTTTTGTATAATGATTGATATTTGGGGACGACCTTTATCAGAATAAAAAAAAACAGAAACCGATAGTAAATTAGCTGTCGAAAGTGTAAAAAAAATAATCGAAGATGAAATCGCCGAGACATTAAATTTGTCAATTGTAGATCCTGGGGAAATAGTTGTATTTCAAGATCGCCAGGGCAAATTGAAATCTAGTAATGTTTCATTGGATGATGTCTTAATACGAAGACGTGACGTCGTTGAAGATACAATAGTGTTATATTCAAATGATGGAAAACTCAAACCAGGTGTATTTGTTTCTACAATCACAGATGCATTAAAAAATTTAAATGAAGAACTTGAAAAACATATAACAACATATACTTCCCTTCGTAGAAATATTATCAATAAATTTTTTGGAACACCAGCGGTAACCTCTCCATCTCTCGCTGAAATTAAATCCAATTTGATGAAATTAAATCCAATATTAAAAATATTAATGATGCTGGATTTAGTATTATTAGAGATAGCATTAATAATATTAAAAAAATCTATCGAGGATATTAAAAAATTTAAAACAGACAATCTTCCGCTACTTGAAAGAATAAAGATTCCTCATGAGAGGAATATCATAAATATGGTATACACAGTTCTCTCTGGATCATTAGATTGGGAACCTAAAAAGAATACAATAACTCTCACTGTGTCAAAGCCGGGTATTTATCGATTAACAATAGTGTCACTGAATCAGTTTAATATATCATCATCGACTTCATATGGATACAACAACGTGATTTCAACGACTATTGACCTGGATGAATACAAACGGTTTACAATAACAAGCACTGATCCTAATTTAAATAAGACATCATTTGTATGGTACATGGAGTTTGTAGCTGATCTAAATTAGAATTTTTAACAATTAGAAACCACTTGAGATTTTAACATAATATGATTCCGTCATCGCAATATCGCTATGATACCGTCAAAGAGTTCTTAACAAAACTCAAAACACTCATTGATGAATATGAAATAAAAATTAAAAAGTATCGCAGGAGAGTTACCGTAATTGATGTTACAGTATACTCGGTATCTGGTATAATGGCCGGTGCTGGTATTATACTATCTTCAGTAACAATGGTAGCTCCGATTGCTGTCCCAATTGCTATTTCCGCGGTGACAACATTTGCTGGAATTGCAAATGCTATTGCTAAAAACATATCATCGTGTTCTCAAGAAAAACTTAACGATTATATAGTAAAACATCAAGCAGTATCTAACGGTTACTCACAATTATCCTCGTTGATGTCATCATCGATTGATGATACGATAATTACCGAAGACGAATTCTCCGCGATGATACGTATTTATGATACTACGATTAAAAACGCTAGCGTTTTTTCATCTATTGCAAAATTAGACATTGTAAATAATAATAATAATGTCGCAAGAGATTCAACTACTTCAGCGGATAGCAGAAAATACCACTCCGCGGAAAACAAGTATGATATCAATATCGTCAACAAACCCTAAATTCAGTGTGAATTTTCCTTCACCTGTTTCAGTAAAGGAAATCGCGTTGGCAAAATTACGAGTGTATCATAGTTGGCCTAATATCAGATCGGTTCCATTTGGTGATCAGAGACCTAATAATTCTTTGGTATTTGCATATAGGAATAAAAAAGATGACACTCCAGATTGGAACGTTGTTTCAATACCAACTGGATCCTATCAAATTGAGCAAATTAATAATGAATTACAACGTAGAATAAAATCCATTACTAAAAAAGAATCAAAAATTGCGATAACAGTTCATGAACCAACACTATCATCTACAATTGAAATAAGCTCCCCTGGGTATGTTGTAGATATTTATAACAGTTCAATAAGAACAGTATTAGGATGGCCCGAAGATCCACCTAGAAGTGCTGGTAATTCCATGCCCGAGCCTGTAAAATCTGATTACGTCACTGATGAAATAGGACCTGAAAATCCATCAAAAGGATATTAAACCCTCCTCGATATAAACTTTACAAAAACTTATCGAGGTAAGAATGAATATGGTGAAGATGAGTGGACAATTCCACTTTTTAATGATTATATCCCAGAGGAAGGTGAAATTCTGGAAATACATGAAACAAGTCCAGCAATGGTAGATATTGAATCCCATATCTTCAAAAAAATGAATGATGATTTTAAATTGCTATTACCGTCGTTAAGATCTGGCTTTCTTACACAAGCTGAGTTTACTAGTGTAGTCGCTGCGGGTAATAAAATCATCGATGACATGGAAATATTTAATTCGAGGATTACTTATCTCTTCACTGATGAAAATAGCCCGATTTCAAAAACTAGCTCAGCTCAAGATTATAAAAAAAATATAAATGAAAATCCAAATTATAAATTACCAGGATATAATGTTCCCGAGTTAAAGAAAAAACTCAGAACTGCCATCGACGAAGGATTTAATAAAATTTATCAATCATGGAAAGATAGCCAGCCGAAGCCTATTATCCTCACTTATAATAATTCCCCCGACGGCGACGGTAGACATATCGCACCGAACAATGTGAATATTTCATCGGTGATCGCACTTAATTTAACGTGTGATGTAATCGAAGGAAGTTATCAAATTAATATGGAACAATCAAATCAAGCCCGACAAGGTTACATTCTTTATTCATTTACACCAACAGCACCCCCCCCCCGGATTTTTAATTGTTGAGAATCCGACTAATCCAGTCTATATGCAATGTCAAAATGATTTACTAACTAGAATTAATTTTACACTCACCGATCAGTCAAATAATTTGATTGATCTACGTGGTGAAGTATTATCGATTAGTCTGTTTGTGAAAAGCTAACAAATAATTTGGTTAAATAATTTGTATTAATCAGCAGCAGGGAGGGTGAAATGACAACATATTTGCGACGTAGATGGCAGCAATTTCCAGGGTGGTTATGACAATGTATTTGCGACAAAATCGCTAAGGCTCCATTTGTAAAATGGGGTCTTTAATTTTTTTTTTGGTTAAAATATGAGATATCGTAGGAAGGTTCCATTTGGCATTCTGAGGCTTTAATCGATTTGGTCGCAAAAATTTGTAGGATTCGCCCTCCCTGCTGCTAGTTAGCAGCTCAATTTTATCTTTCCGTTCATTTTGGGAACAATGAATCGAAATAAATGTGTCGAACTGATAGCGATGTCTGCATGGCTATATACAGACAAGTGATTCAAGGGAAGCAACTCTTGCCTTGAATTCAGTCTGGCATCTTGTACTTATCGATCGTTAATAGTTGACACCCTAATTATTTACTGGGTAGATATCAACGGTACTCCGAATGCAGAGATTACGGGTTGTTAAAATGCATTTTCTTTTCTTAAGTATCTCTGAGTAAGAATTTACACCATTACTATTAGCGAGGTAAGTAAATTCGAAATATTCACCAAACAAGCTAGACCTATTGTGTAAGACATCGACCAAGATATCTATACAAGATTTCGACCCGTATATGGTGCACAGTTGACTGACGCAAACTTGATGTTTGTTTTTTTATAGGTTATTCGGGTGGTGGGGTGTTCAACATCAAGCTCAGGTCGGTCACATGTGTTTTGATGCATTCATTTCAGCCACGGGGGTCGATGTCTTGTATTGCTGGGCAACAACCACTCCAGTCTCTGGAAAATAATGAAATTATTATGTGATCAATACTTACATTAGTAGTCCACCTCCGTGAACGGGACATTATGACTAACAATGACAATTTATTAAAACTGGACACTTACTAGACCAACAAGTAGGTCTCTGCTTTTTTATATCTGACAGCTGTCAGATATAAAAAAAAGCAGAGACATACTTGTTGGTCTAGATCCTTGCCGCTTGCTAAATACCCGTTCAAAATCAGAGTGAAGGGTATGCTACTCATTACTAAAATTGGTGCTAAAATTCTTGCTTTTCAGCTTTTAATTAAGATTATTTATTAATATTATTTACATGTTTTCGAAGTATCAATGTAAATAATACATTTTTGTCTTGATAAGGAACAAATGTGGGTTTTTCATCCTGCATTTAATGAAAACGGGGAAAGTTCATTTCAAATAATAAATCTATCTCCCTCTCATAATGAATGGATACAAATGAAATTAGTAACATCAGACAATGGATTAGTGCGATGGTGAGTATTTATTGCAAAGCTAGAACAATTTAAGTTTGACCCCACTCAAACCCAACTGTTTCTGTCCATTTACCATTACTATTGGTTTCAGTTATAATGAGTTCCAGCATCTCACCAAGACTCTGGTCACAATTATTTTTTTTCCTGTACTGTGAACTCTCTGCATTTGTCTATTAGTAATGAACTTATCAGTGTGTCCAGATCCTTATAAATCATATGTTAATCTAAGTATTTCTGTAGGATGAACATGTGTGTCATAGGATATCCTGCATTTTTTTGAGATGCTGGACTGTGAAAAAAACAAACATGCTGTGGCTCACACATTTCACTTCCAGACTGGTAACAAAACCTCAATACTCAGTGTGCACTGTTGTTACTAATTACAAACAGAGAACCACAGCATAATGCTCATATTCTGAAGAATAAATATTTTCATCAATATGCCTATGTATATTTCATGCATCAAAACCAGATTGAGAGATGAAAAAACTGCTCTTATATAGACAGGAACCACATTCATGGGCTCTGAATTGGAAGTAATAATGGTTACCTTTGTCCTCCATGGTACAGTTGGGTCTGAAGAATGCTGTTAATTTAGACCATGACTCATTCACACCAAACTATGAGCTGGTTTGGACCAAATGCCAGTCAGGTTCCGAATGTAAAATAAGAAAACAACAGAACACATATACCCATTTTGTTTTAGTAGGTATTACTGTTGCTTGCTAACATAGTAAGAGAAGACAAGGTTGATTTTAAGCTATTAAATTTAGTTCTTCATAAACTTCTTGTCAAAATCAAGACTAAATAGATTTATCAATTGTAGATTATTTTTCAACAAAAAAACAAAAACATTTAAATGATTACAATAAAGAAAACAAAGTTACCATTGAATCAATGTAATCATAAAATATTTTGAGACTTTTCGTAAATCAACCCATTGTGACCAACTTTTAATACCATCATATAAGTATTTATTTAAAGTATAAATTTAGCCATGACTTTTATTGATTTCTCATACAAACCAGTTTTCTTCACATTACAGTTACCAGATAAATAGTGTGTAAAAAGATAAGGATCACTTATACATTGTTAAGCTTGAACATATTTAAAGCCTGTATTAATATCTTGTGAAACTTTGATTTCTAAATACAGATTTTATTTTATTAACAAATATTTAATAATACTTCCTTGTGGGGAAAGATCACAAAGTTATTTCAAATCAGTATTTTGTGTTTTAAAATGGTATTAAATTCATCAAATTGGAAACTGAAAACAAAAGTGTTTTAATTCATTAATAATTAAACAGGTTGTGCAATTGATAGTCAGATGATGTCACCATTATTCTTGGCAGTTAAATTAACGGCATAGTAATCCAACAAAATGTTACAGATATATTTCTAATATCATGTTTAATTATAGCAGCAGCAATAAATTCAATGTAAATAATATGCATAGAACTAATTAATAGTAATTTTGAATAAAATTAAATGATTCATTATTTCAGGCATAACAATATAACTTGATTCTTAAATCAGAGATTAGTAAAATATATTAATCTTTCAACACAGACAGCACCACCAATCTCATGACATTGTCATTTTCTTTATCATAATTATGCTTCATTTAGTACTGTTAATATGTAGTAAAGCATTCATTATTATATAAAGATAGGGTCTGCATAAATCTCATAAGAACCTTGACATGCTCAGATCAGTATATATAAATCAATAAACATTTACTGGATGGAGTTATATCCTTCATTTTTTTTTTGTCACTATGAGTAATTTGCATAAAATTAAATGATACATTATTAATTCAAAGGAAACAAATAATATATGGTGTTTTAAATGATGATTAGTAGAATATATTTCAGCTTTCTAAAGACATAACACCATTTAATTTTCTTTATCATAATTAATATGAGGTTGACAAAATTAGCATAATATCCATATGGACAGATATTTCATTGAATTAAATCATAGATTTGACAGTAACCCAACTTCATTTTTAGTATATGTTTTATTATTTACAATAGTATACCCACTGCTATCAGTATGTTGTATGATGTACAGAGAATGGGTAAATTTTCCAGAAATCTAACATAAACATTAATATTCTCAGGTCAGTGTATGTTTGTATTTAGAACATGGTCAACATTTTCAGAAACTTTTTCAGTGTTTTGGTATTATTTTTTAATAAAATAAAGTGAACATTTTCAGTTTTGTACATTGGTGATTGTTTGAAAATATTCCATTATTAAATTGGCAATGCAAGATATACAGTATTATTTAATTTGATGTGTACACAGAATAGCACTTTTATCTACTGTAAAATCACAATTTTGTTTCCTTAATTACACTCCTGAACTGCTCAACATATTTGGCCAAAATGAGGATTATCATACTTTAAACTGTTGTAAATGTCATTTAAATCTAAAATGACACTTCATAATATTTCACATCATTTGAATGATCCCATAATATGGTCCAAATCAGTCATGCTTTTGGTCTGAACAAGCTTGATAAATGATCCAAGTCAGCATGCACCTAACTAAATACCAATTTCAAATACCACTACACTAAACCCAATTACATTTATGGATGTTAATGAAATTTTCTTGCAAAGAATGTAGCATACAAATTTATGACAAAACATTATTTTTGACTTTAATGAAGATAATTACATGAAATTATAAATAGCTTCCATTAAAATACTGGTAAATTTTAAAGGAGATCTTCCATATATATATATGTCAAATCTCCCACAAGTACATGTCAAATCTCCCAGATGTATATGTCAAAGACAAAACTGAAAATAAAATAAATTATAAGTATAATGTACCAGTGATTAACTTGTTGCTTAATTGCAGACAATCTTTTCACCTCTTGGAAATGGCTAGGTCAGGATTGTATTTTTTTCTCCATTTCAAAAGAACTGTATTTACCATAGTGAGGGATTATGGTAGAATTAAATAGTTGCATAAGATGTATGGTCATTGTTATTTTATATTTTACATGGTAGGAGCAAGGCTGTATGATGGATTAGACCTTGTATATGATATAAATTACACCCTAAATTGGATGATTTCAACTTCAGAACACCTGGGCAGATCTGGCAACATTCACAATTATCAAGGTGTTATAGGCTATTTATATCAGCTTTGTTCAGTTTCAAGAGAGTGAATTTATTGTTAGCTTTAAAAATGAGACCATATTTCTGTCTAGAGATGCAGAATAGATAATTTTCAGATTTAGAATTGAAATTGGAGTATGCACAAAGTTTATGTGCTGAAGTGTTGTTGCTTTTGAAGCAGGAACTAAATCCATATTCCAGTGCTTTTTGATGACAGGAAGAAGTTTAATTTTACTTTAGCATGTTTGTTAACTAAAACATGATGAAAATGAAATTAATAAAATAATTAATATACTGATTTAAGCAATAATTAATATATTGATTTAAGCCAAGAGTGATTTGTATTGGAAAGAGAATCTTGAAAAAAAAAAGAGGCTGATAATCTTATGAAGTCTCAAATAACTCAATAAAATATTTAACAGTATGTGAACAATATAAAAATTTTGTGAGAAATGATCCTGCACTGTTTCTTAAATCAATGAATATTATTCTGCTTTTTAATACAAAGGACCATTTTAAGTATCTAGAGAAATCTATTATATTGTATTGATTTTTAATGACATTGAAAGGATTAGATGGTAACACATCATGATCTAAGGTAAAGCTGTCATGTCTCCAGAGTATCCACTGATCCTAATGATAATTTTCCCAGATACCTGATCAAAGCTTTGTGTCTACTGGGTATCCACTGATCCTAATGATCATTTACCCAGATACCTGATCAAAGCTTTGTATCTACTGGGTACTCATGATAGTTAGTTACCAGGTACCTGTAATCACAGCTGTCATGTCTACTGGGTATCCACTGATCATAATGATCATTTACCCAGATACCTGATCAAAGCTTTGTGTCTACTGGGTACTCATGATAGTTACCAGGTACCTGTAATCACAGCTGTCATGTCTACTGGGTATCCACTGATCCTAATGATCATTTGCCCAGATACCTGATCAAAGCTTTGTGTATACTAGGTACTCTGATAGTTACTGGGAAACTGTAATCAAAGCTGGCATGTCCACTGGGAACCCACTGAGCCTAATGAAAATTTACCCAGATACCTGATAACAGCTGTCATGTCTACTGGGTATCCACTGATCCTAATGATCATTTACCCAGATACCTGATCAAAGCTGTCTACTGGAAACTCATGATAGTTACTGGGTACCTGTAATCAAAGTTGTGGTGTCTACTGGGAACCCACTGAGCCTAATGATCAATTACCCTGAGGTACCTGATCAAAGTTGTGATGTCTGCTGGGTACCTACTTATCCTAATGATTAGTTACCCAGGTACTTGATCAAAGCAAAATTTTATTCATTGTGAACCTGAACTCCATTTGTTGTTGGATCATTCATGCCAAACTCCATAAAAGTACAAATCTCTGTCCACAAATTATAATCTGAGCACCAAAAGAGCAGTATTATATGCCATAATTACAGAAAACCATATGAAGGATGTACATTTATTTTTGCTATTTACCTGGGTGAATAGCATTTAGTTCAAATTCTTCTCACAACTCATCTAAATCCATTTGGATTAGTAAGAGAATAAAGGTACAGAAGAAAATGATAAATAATTTATAGACAACACAAACTTTAGCTAGTCTACATGTCTAACTTTTGCAGAAATGGTCATAAAGCCATCCACAAATTCTGAATGCTATATTACATCACTGTCAAATTCTCTCTTTTAAAATTTGTAAAGTGCTATTGGTTTGTCCTTTTCCAGATGCAACATGTTGTTCCGTTTAACAAAATCAGTCTTTAACATTTTTCAATTATCCATGAGTCACAGATAAAACAAGTTTCTCATAAGATTTGGTGCCATTTATTTTCAATATAGACAGGTCCACTAAGTATGTATTAGTATGTAATGAATCTATGACACATGGTTTTATATTCAAGAAACCTGTCTGTTTTCCTGGAAATTTGTCATGTACACATACTATAACTAGAAAATAAAGACAATATTTGACATAAATGTCCACTAGTGCCATACAGTCTTACAGGCAAAGTTTAATTTAAAAAATGCACAGTTTACTGTGTTTGTAGAATATGCTTTTATTTGGTTAGCAAGACATGATACATAGACATCTTTTCCTTTGCACAGATATTTCTAAACAATAAAAGTACATATAAAAATGCTTTAGAACCTGTCTTGAAAGACCACCCATTGTGCCACAAATGATCTCAAAATAGGTCATAATACAGAATAATCAGCAAATTAATGCATTGAAAATGTGGTGTCTCAAGACAGTTGGTCTCACATAGCAGAAACCTCTTAAGACAACTTTCATTGTGTATTATCAGGTGTTTTGTCTAAAAGCAGCTTGATTATGGTTATTGTAATTTGGTCTTCAAAGTAATAATCAAGCCTTATATTAAAACTTTAGCAAAATACTCTTGCTTAGACAAGAGGAGACTTTGTTAAGAAATTAGATGGATTATCAGCCTTTCTGTTTGAATATTAAACCGCTTGAATATCGGTTTAATGAAATTTGTTTTACAATAGGAAAAGAAGCCTTAAGAGTTTAGTGTGTGGGTGTGTGTGTGTGTGTTTGTGTATGTGTAATTAAATTGTGGCACCTCAGCACATTACTGGCTGTAATTAATGATAAAAAATATTCACAGAATACAATTAATTTAGCCAAATCTGAGTTGGAAAACATTGATTTCTTAAAGGTGTAATTCTTGAATAATATTAATAAATTTCCAAAAATTTGTAGTCTTTGTTTGTTTTGTTTTTTTAATATTCTTTGAAATAAGTTTAGTTTTTGCTTTCCAGTTAGGTTTGTGACAAATACAATACATGATCTTAATTTCTGTAAAATATTTGACAATGCTTGTATGAATTCATTTTACAAAGTTCCACTCATGTTTCTTGGAGGTACATGTATTATTTTTTATCAGCTGACACTGAACTATTAGTTAATGACAAAAAAAAGGTTAAACTTCTGTTCCATTTTACTGAGATTGAAATAGGTTTTGGAGATTCTTAAAACAAATTAAATCTTGTAATAATCAGAATAAATTGAACTTGAAATATAGAATAAAGTACATAATAAATCATTTGTTTTTATTATATATATGTATTTTAGTTGCTTGTTTGTTAGTGTTAAAAAAATATTTTTGTTTTTATTTTATATCCATTAAATGTTATTGTAATGTTTTATTTATGGATTTGAAAATTTTCCAGAGATTCAGTTCAGTTCTCTTTGACCTCAACAACCAATTGTTGAAACGATGTATCTTTTGCTGACCTTGACTTGGGACCAGTAAGGCAGTTCTGTATAAACAACTTTTCTTGTTTTTGTTTGTCCAGAGTAAAAAATCTTTGATTTTAGTTAAGGCTATACTAGAGTCCTGTGACAAATGACATTTGTTTATTGTTACAGATTTTTGGTTTTCCCAGTGTGATGAAATTTTTAACCCCATCTGGAAATCGTTTTGCGCATTAGATTATAGTCTTATAACCGATTGTTATAAGAATAAATAGTAGTTGTGTTTTAACATTTGAAGCTCAAAGGCATTTTGTTGTGACCTGAGTTAAGAGTTGAATTTTTCTATCTTTTGGAATTAGTAGTTCATTTCTCTGGAAAACATACATATAAGTGATCCTCATCAGAATTCTTGGACAAAGACATTTACTGAATTATTCAAAATTCAAAAACTGAAATATTATTCTTTGTGATTCAACAAGAAACTGTTGACACATCAGGACAAAGCAAACCATGAATGAAGTCATCACCTTCCATATTGGAATTTCATTGGAATTGGAACTGTGATTAACGTAAAACTTTTTATTGATAGGACTTGTATTTTTTAATTCATGGATTAGGTTTTGGATTTGATTCATAAACCAAAAGTCTTTTTTTTTCTTATTTTTACCTTCTTTTTCTAAGGAAATGAAATATTTGTTAAATTTTACAAAGCTTGTTTGGTTTCACTCTTTCATGTTACTTTTGTTCGAGCTTTGACATGTAGTAAAGAAAATTGGGGCCCTGTCATTGGGATATATGAATTTGGGCTCCAATATTTTTAGAAAAATGTTTTTTAAAATTTGAATTCCCCTAGTTTTTAGAATTCTTTTAAATCCCAAGTATTGTTTCACATTTTGTTTGAAATCTTTAGTGAAATGAACAGGTTTTTTCAGTGTCATCAAAAGTGGAAATTATTCTTTCTAATCATACCCAGGAGCAATTGGATTGCGTAAAAAAAAGCTGATTTGCTTGAACTTGCCAGAAAATATGATCATTTTGAAGTAAAAGCTTCTTTAATGAAGCAAATCATTTTGGCCCAGTATTTTGTCTAAAAGAATGTGTTGGATAAAAGTGTTATGTCATTTCATCAAAGTGCTGACTATGATCTGGTTAAGGAATGCATCTTAAAGGATTATGAGTTTGTCCCTGAGGCTTATCGGCAAAAATTTAAGAAATATAAAAATGAAGCTGGACAAACCCATCTTGAATTTGCAAGAGAAATAGAGCAGTTATTTGATAGATGGTGATTACTTGGCCAAGAAAGTTGAACAAGATTATGAAAGTCTCAAACAACTTGTATTACTTGAAGAGTTCAAGAAATGCATTCATATTGACATTAAGATTTATCATGATCAGCATAAGATCAAAACCTTGGAAAATGCTGCTTGTGCTGCTGATAAGTTTTTCTTAACTCATAAAGTTCCTTTCATAAGCAAGTCTTCCACTCAGCTGTATTCTGGTAAGAAGGTACACCACTCCCTCGATAACTCACGCCCGGATAACTCGCGAACCCACTTATAATGCAGTGCCCGGCATGGCTCTCTATTTTTTTTCAAAGGAAATATATTTTAAAATGTGTTAATAATGAAAAAAATATGCTATAAGAATTTGTATATTGAACCTTGTTACAAACTATATTATGTAAATTTTCATACACAAAAAATAATTATAAATCAATAATTTTTTAAAAACAGAATGGGAATACACAGTATTTTCGATTTTTTTTGCAAACGTAAATCTTCTTAGTGGAAATTTTATATCCGATAACTCAACCAATTTTTCAAATACAAAAAGAACTATACAAATAAATATGATACATTTAAATATTTATTATTTTGATAATTGTGCACAAAAAATTAAAAGGTACGAAAAATTACATGAAATACGGTAGCTCATTATATCATCGGAAATGGTGATTATTGCCATAAAGATAGACTCCATATCATGAACTTTTCAAGTTCTAATTAGACATCTCATATTATGTTTGGGGATTTTTGAGAGAAAAAGTTGTTGATACTCTGTAAGTAATCATTCTGGCGAAACAGGATCAATGAAATATTATGCTAAGAGGTGGCAACAGATATTAAAATAAACACAACTTAAATGTCTTGTTAAGTTAAATTCACGTTCTAATCCTTTAATTTCACTTCAGTGTAAACACTAGAATTGCAACATATTCTCTTCAATGAAAACATGAAAAAGTCAATCGTGAGTACTTCTGTGAGAACCTAAATTTATGCCAGCTTTGTTTTGATCAACAACTCTGGGAAGTGTTTGTTGCACTAAACAAAGATCAAAAAAAAGACACCGGTGTTGTTTTATCCCTTTGAATATGTCTTTTGTATCAAATCAAGCAAGGGAAGTAAAATAAAAAAATCAAAGGCAGCATGATGATAGCATCATAAGTTCTTGAGGTCATTACCATTTTCAAAATTAATTTTATATGACCAGTCAAAAATGGTTTCACATTTTTATGTGATATTTTTTATCACTTTTGGAGATTCCAGCGCCAACATAGAATTAAACAAAATTCATTGTCAGGAGATTAATACGCTCAGCGAATCAGGAAGCCACATGTAATTATCCAAACCAGCTCAGAGAGGAAAACACCCGTGAACAATACTAGAGTGGCAGAGAAATCAAAAAGTAAAAAAAAAATGAGCAGAGATTTTGAAAATGTGAAGTGATATTTGTCAAACGTGTCACAAACTGCAAGTATTATCATGTTCTAATTTACATTATTTTAAATTTTTAGACCCATTATATTGATGTTGGTAATGGCTAACCCTTCTAAAAAAAATTAATTTTACTTCTACCGCAATCAAATCGACCTGTCGTTTGATCGACATTGTGTTTGTTTTTTTAAATGTGTGTCGATCTTGTGTATAAAAAATCTACTTTGGATCAAACAAAAATTTATCCAATTCAACACATTCATTTGTGATGCAGTACACAATGTGCGAAATCATACATGTGTTAAGCAAATGGAAAAAGTGTGGATTATTGTTTTGAAGATTTTCTCAATATATTGTAAGTTATCCTGAAATTAATGTTACTCTGTGATGACAAAAGTAAACAAAGTACACCGCTATGAAGAAATATTTAATCATAGTTAATCATAGCACGATTATTGAGTATTCAACACTAACATGCCAAATCAACCCACCCACCCCTTTTGCCTGTGTATGTCGATCTGTTTGTTTGTTTTGTTGTTTGTTATAGGTCCCTTGATAACTCGCGCCCTCGCTTATAATGCGGTCGATTATTTTGGACCATGTGCGCGAGTTATCGAGGGAGTAGTGTATATCAGCCTAATATGAGCCCTACTAAAACTCAAATCTGGCACAAGTTTTAAAAATCAGGCTTCAGATAAGCTTACCGGTAATCAAAGATCCTTGTCTCTTCCCAATTTTTTTGTGCACATATTGCAAGAAGATAGGACTTGTTATTTCTGATTGCTTCAAATTGAAATATAAGCATCAAAATCAAGACAGACCTATCCCAAATGCAGTATTTCAAAGGGGTCAGGGTCATGGTCATGTATTGAAAGCAATACATTTGTTGGGTATAATAAACCCCAGTCTGATTTTATTGTGGAGAATTATGAACTATTCATGTCAAAGGGTTCTATATCATTCTTGGGTGATTTGGACAACCCTATCCCTACTAAAATATTAAGGGACCTGAGAGCTTCATAGTGTCTTTTATTATCTGGTACTTTGCCTTTTTCTGAGAAGTCCTCTTTTAATGAGTATTCTTATTCAGAGAGTGGAGTACGACTTTGTTAATATTCTCTGCATTGTGAACAGTTGTCATCAGACTTAGTTTCATTACATGTGACAGACCGAATAGTGTCATCTTTACAAGTTTAGGGCATTCATTTATTACTAGGCAACAACCTAACTGGAGATAAAGTTGTGGTTAATCCACTTGTAACTGACAAGCCTTGTTTGGATCAGGAATCCATCAAGAATTCCCTGATTTATACCCAGCTTGTGCAGTTACTAGAGCTATCCCAAAGAAAGCTCTAGAGTATGATATTGATAAGAAAGTTATCCTTTAGCTGACACATGTATTGTTCAGGCTTTTGATGAGGTCACTTTCATTCCTTGTTTGGATTAATCAAATGGTATTGATCACAGTGATCCTCTTTAACTACTCATTCTCTTTTTTTTCTAATCAGGGTGACAAATAACAATCTCTTGTCAAAAAACATGAAAAAGATCTTGATATCTCCGGTTTGTTTCAAAACACCATTAGTAAAACTGAAGCCACTGAAGTACCTCTAAGTTATTTCATTAAAAATGGAATTCTTATGCAAAAATGGAGACCTCATGAGGTACCTGCTGGTGACGAGTCATGTGGTCAGTGAACTATCAGTTCCAAAATCATACAGACAGGAAATTCTTAGTCTGGCCCATGAAATTCCTTTGGTTGGTCATTTAGAGAAAAATAAACTTATCACAAGATTTTAACACACTTTTATTGACCAGAAATCGAAAGTGATGTTTGTAAATATTGCAGATCTTGTCATACTTATCAAATGGTGGGAAAACCCAATCAAACAATACCTTAGGCTCATCTGCAAACCATTGCTGCAAAGCAGAATAATGGTAGATGGTGTTGGTCCCTTACTTAAGACTAAATGAGGTAACCAATACTATTTGACCATAACCTGTCTGTCAACAAGATTCGCAGAGGCAATTCCTTGGAGGAATATAAAAACTAAAACATTAGTAAAAGCTTTGATAAAGTTTTTAACTCATTTTGGCCTTCCCAAATCTGTCCAATCCAATCAAAGGTAAAATCTTACAACTGGAATTTTTCAGCAAGTTATGTATGAATTAAGCATTCATCAATTCAAATCTTCTACCTATCACCTTGGGAGCCAAAGGGCTTTAGATAGATTTCATTAGACTTTGAAGAATATGATTTGATCATATTGCTTTGATATGGGTAGAGATCGGGATGAAGGCATTCATTTACTCTTGTTTGCTGTGAGGAGTGAGGTCAAGACTCATTAGGTTTTGATTTATAAACCATAAATCCTTTTTTCTCATTTTTACTTTGTTTTTCTAGGGAAATAAATTATTTATTAAATTTTACAAAGCTTATTGGCTTCACTCTTTTCTTAAAAATATTTATGAGCCTAGACACGTAACATATTAAGTCTTAGACATTTTCATAAAGTTGTTTGGTGTTTTATAATTGCTGCAAAATTTTATTTAAGGTTTTTAATTTTATGGATACTTTTAGTCTCAGTCATTTTAATAAAATATTCAAAATTTTAGAAAACTTCTACATGTGCAGGGTACTCTGGGATCCTAATGATTGGTTACCATATCAAAGAGAAACTGTATTAAATATGTATAAAGCATGATATGGCTGAAGAATTGTTAAATCTATGTTACAAAATCCAGATCTAACTCCAAATCCATGCCACCCAAAAAAAAACTCCAGATAACCCACCTTGATATGGGTCATGACCTTGGGGTTGGGAACCACAGTATTTTAGATTTAAGATCCTTAATCTCCAGATTAGATACTTTATCCAACTTAAATCTTATTGATCAGAAGTAGTGATGAATTTGCCTTGAAATACAGAATAGATTGCAGCTAGTCCCTAGAGATACCACACCAGTCAACAGTTGAGCATCCAGTATATCAGTAACAGGTAAATTTACTGCAAGTCTTCTAAATTTCTGTTCTTTAACAAAATTATTATAGTAACAATATCAAATTCAAGCAGTATTTTGCTTTGATCAGTAGTCATAGCAACAGCTTTAGAGTTTCTGGTACAATGAAATTTAATACATAAATTGTTTTATAAAATGGTTAGCATCAGTGATGAAATCTTTCATATGAAGATGGATTCTGGCATTTAACTTCTCAGATAAATCACCTGTCTACAATTACAGTACTTACATATGTCAGCCTCCACAGTAGCAAGAGGCTTGACCAGCATATCCTGTAACTTGAAAACATTCTTTTCAAATGTGTCAACCTTCGTGATGTGAAAAAAGAATTTTGAAGTGAACTTGATGAAGAAATTTTGTATGATGCTGTATCACCTGATGAAGCTTTATATTTTTTGAGCGAATGCAGTTTGTAATATCTGGTTTTGGCAGTGTTGAATTAAATCCTGTGGAGGCCCCTTAGCAGTTGAGATCTCAAGGCCTCTTTCACAAATTATCACCTAATACAACAAGATCAAATCAATTCAATATTATTTTTGATCTGTCGTCGTGGGGCTCCTGGGCCGGTTCCTACTCTGCCTATTGGGTTATTAAATCCGGCACTGGGCGTTGGGTTATTTTTTACACGTTTTTTTTTTAATACTTTTTTTTATTATTAGCACAGTTGTAGAAATAGTTGTTCAGATGTTCAGCTGTATGTAATTCTTTGCTGTAAGAGATGCTTTAAATCCCATTTTTCACTTGAATTCAAGAATTTCTTTGGGATTTATTTTATTAAAATATTTCAGAATAGTTCTAGTATCATTGTTTTGCTTTATGGTTTTTGTGTGTGTGTCTGTGTCTGTGTGTGATTTCGATTTTTAATATAGCTTTAAGAATTATTTAATCCTATCACTACTAGATATGCAGTGCGGCAGTTTATAGAGATGTGTATCACTAGGGGCATCATGCCATAGACGTAAGCATCATCTTTCACCCAGTCATACTATCCTGACACCTGAAGACTGATCAGTCCTAACACCAACTTTTTGATGCTGAGCACCTAGCAAGTCAGCTGTTAGTACCATTTTTATAAGTCTTTGGTATGACTCTGCTGGGGATTGAACACATGAGTTCAAGCATCTAAGGTGGATGCTCAAACCACTAGGCCAATAAAGCAATCTGTTTGGGTGACTTCTTTTAAATAGGTTGGTTTTAATTTCTGATATGGGGCACTGTTTAATTGCTTCATTGGCTTTAATATTGTTTTTTAATATTGATCTTGTAAGATTTTGGAATTTTTTATTGCTTACAATTGAGGCTGGCTGGCTGTTTTGTTCTTTTATGTTTTTGTGGAATATGTTTATTAAGCATATGTAAAATTGTGAGATTTCTTTATGGCAGCAACTAAAGGTAAATCTTCAAAAATGTACATTTTGGGTTCCACAAAACATAAAAAAAAAAAAAATCCCTCCAAATAAATTTAAACGTGTATTACAAGATTATCAGATGTAACAAGTGAAGATGTTAAAATTCTATAAAATGTGAACAAAATAAAATATAAAGGCAAACCATGTAAACAGCAAAATTTTTAAAATATATGCCACTATTACTAATATGGATCACATTCTCTCAAAAGGTTACAGATTTTCTCAGCAGGTATGCCTTAATAGTTTTTATGCAGTTTAGGTCAAAATACATGTACTGTAGTCACACAGGATAACAGTGTGTTACACCATGAAAGTGAGAACTGAATTAAAAAATTTAATATAACTATGAATTGATTTTGTTGCTAATAGAATAAAATCTTGGAAATTTGGAATTTTTGGTGAAAAACTTAAAGAAAACAGCTCATTTCTAAAAAGAATTAAACATGTACCTAATATAATTCAGTACATTGTCATCTATAAGATGATATACAGCAGGTCACATAGTGTTTTCACTGATAAAATTTTTATAGTAGTTTAGCAACTCTTCCGGAAATATAGTTTTAGCCCCATTCTAATCTGATCCTTTCCAAGGACCTCTATATCATCTAAAGTTTTCCCAAAAAGGTATGTCATGATTATTTTCAGATATGTTGAGTATCTCAATTGATTGAAGTGCTCTATGATACATCTATTTGATTGTATGTTTTTTTTTTTATTGCATAGAACTATGGAAAGCATATCATTATTACAGGGAGATTGACAAATGAATAGATAAAGCCATCAGCTGTTGATTTCTTGTATTGTATACTGGTACAGGAATGTTCAGTATTCTTCCACTTTTTGCCAAGTTTTATTTTTTCATTCCTATTAGGTTTTGAGACACATGATCTTAACTTGTGTAAAATATTTGTCAGCCTGTGTTAATTCATTTACATAATTTATTTCATGTTTCTTGAAGGCATTATTTATTTTTATATATCAGCTGACATTACACTACGTGTACAATGTTTTAGTACATGATGATGGAATAGTAGCTTAGCTCCATTTCAGCTGGATGAAATAGGTTTAATGTCATCCTTTTGGACAGATTTTGAATTAGATATTGTTAATCATTAGTTTAGAAATTCTTAATCCAACTTAAATCTTAGTTTTACATGATTAGAATGGGTGATGAATTTGTGGTCAAAATGATCCCTAATCCACCATAGGATTTAGATTAAATATCCTTAATCTTTAGAAATCCCTAATCCAACTTAAATCTTGCATTGTACAGAAAGTGTGGTGAAACTTGCCTTGAAATATAGTTATGACTGGCCATATTTCCATATTCAAATTAAAAATTTCTTTCCATTCAATTTCACTGATTGGATTGAAAATTTCATTCCAATTATTTTCACTTGTGGGTTTAATATTATTTTGAAAAGTGATTTGTAATAGTATTTAAATTCTTTGTTACAATCAAATACAATTTCTAAATTTAAATGGTCTGACCAGTGTTGTATATCTTAATGTAATTTTTTACATTAAAGAAATTGACACATTGATACCTTGAAAGGAAAGGAAATTTATGCTGAGACCATATTTAGCTTTAAAGTTATCAAAGTTGATTATAGTTGACCCTGATTTGTAAACATATCACCAATATAAATTACATTATGTTAGACCATATTTAGCTTCAAGATCATTAATAGTTCTCTGATATGTATGCATATCACTAATACTGATTTATGTTCAAACCATTTCCTATCAAAAATGTGTACCTTGTTGATCTATATAAAAGATTTCATCTATAAACTTGTTTTCATAACATCTACTCCTGTCCAGGGTATATTTTTCTATGTTATAGTTTCCAAGAAAGTAAAACATCACCAGAAGCATATTTTTGTATCTTTTGGAATACATGTAATGTTATCACAATGTCATCTCTTCATTTGAATGGGTACTTAATTTTGCATATTTCATATGCAAATAAATTGACCAATTTTCTGAGGTAGAAAAGTTATGAATCTATTTTGTTTTCAAAGCTAATACAATTTGTCAATATCTGTCATCACCATGACCACCTTTACAAAAAGTTAAAACAATAACCTCTCTTTTAACTTTGCCCACTTTTGACTTCCATATAAAGGTGAAAAATAAATTATTTCTAGATAAAAATTTGCAGAGGATTTAGTAATTATTCAGCTTTGTAATAATTAGGGTTTTCAAAACTGTTATTTTACCAATTAGTGTTAAGGATAGATTCTCCCAGTTTTTTAAGCAAGTTTTAACCATTTCTGTTTTTTTTTTTAAATTAATTTTACCAGTTATCCAGGTTCATACAATACTGTATGCCCCATGATGTAAATTCAGTCACCCACTGTAATTTTGACCTGTGATGAAGTGTTGATGCACGGTCAGTGAAACTTCCTGCTTCTTATCTATACTGCCCTTGATTTAGCATTGTTAACTTGTATTCCTGAAACTTTTGCCAAGAAGTTGTATTATTTAGCTTTAATTTTCACATAATTACCATTTATGTAATGAGATGATATTAGGAACTAATGTATACATCCACACCAACAGCAGATGGATCAGAATCTGGGTGTAGTGGTCTACTGAAAAAGAAAAGACAACACTGCTCTTTTGTGCAAGAGGTCTCAAGTTTAAGTGCTGGTGGAGGCATGAAACTTTATTTTAGTCAGCCACCATTAGAATCATGAATGGATCTGATGTTAAATCAGTGTAGCATGTGTCAGAGAGGGATGTTAGATAGTAGTTCTCACTGCCAGTAGAAGATTTCTCCCATGGTGTTCAAGAAAGGGTATCCAAGGGTGGTAAGTGCCTGCATCGATAGTGCATGGCCATAACACTCAAAAACAAAGGGGTATGATATTTAAACCTGTCTGAATCTCTTTTTACCCTGTACAACCAAAAATACAACCATACATTTTAAATGCTTGATGTGATTACAAATGTTCTTTAACTTTTTACCTAATATTATATTCAAAATATTTAATGATGGTTTTCTTTTCTATTTTTTTTAATTCATGTGGCTATCAATGAAATTAATGATTTGGCAATTTTGGACCATCTTTGAATCACATTACTTTATATTTGGTACCAAAAGAAATATCCTTGAGATAGTATATCTCTGACCCTTTCAGATAAGATCAAGACTTTAATTTAAAGTGTGCTTACTGTAATATATGCAACAAAAAAAAGCACCAGGTAAATTAAACTAAAAAAAGTATGGTTCTTTTCAGTTGAATCATATCTGATGAACTAAAAGTTTCTGGATAAATGGATCTAGTGGAAATATTTCATGATCTCAAGGCTCTCTTATGCAGATTGGAGAAAGCCAGTTAGAAGACATTTTTTACTCACAAAATCTGTCAGCATTACATCTTATCCAGTCTTCTATTTTACTTAAATAGACTACATGTATCTGGCAAGATAAAAGTGCTATAGTTTGAAAACATTGAAAGTTTTCACTAGTGCTCTATATGTCAGATTTCTTAGAAGGCTAAAAACACATTCTTGTAAAAGTCACTTAAACAAGTTGTTTAAAGGATATGATCTCATTCCACATTATTTTTGGTAGCATTGATTCATTTTTCAAGTTTTGACTACTTGATCTTGAGGTTTAAATTAACGATTTCAAGACTGTCAATTTGAAAATTGGCTTTTAATCCCTTGATCTCACCAGACTGCTTTATGTATTCCAGATGACAGGCATGACATACCTTCTTAAAGCATTACAATGAAGGGTTAAAATAATTTCATTTTGATTTGTTCCTTTTGTAAAAGTCAGTGACATGCTTTGGTAGGAAATCAAATGAACAAAAACAATTGTGTACTGTACATGAGTGTGGAGGTACATGTACATGTGATTGTATGTATGTGTGAGAGTGTGAGCAGCATAAACCTGTATTGTACTTAGTGGAAAGTGAGTGCTTTCTTTCTTGCATATATCAGTATCTCAATGTATATAATGTTTAAGAAAGAATGTTGGTACAGAAAAAGTGTTTGCAAATTTATTTAATCTTGGTGCATACTCCTGAACACAAATGATCTGACAATCTCATAAAAACTTGAATTTGAGCATTGAGATCATGTACTTAAGCTTCAAATGTGAGTCACTGCTGCATTGAATGCACAATCTAAAAAGTGTTAGATCACATGTTTTGAAAGACTTTTCAGACAGCAAAAAAAATTTTAAATTGTGCATTCAAGCCTCCGTGTGAAATGTTTTCATGTGCAACTGTGTGGTCTGTTATAGTCCAAATATATCAACCAATTTATTTGTACCCCCTACAGATTTCAATAATATAAAACTTTAATGTGATAAAAAGTACAAAGAACTTAGTTCAGTCATAAATTTATATTTTCTAACTGATTCTGAGTATAATGGCCCTAACACCATCATCATCTGCGCATTTCATGCTTAACGGAAGTTTTCAATACAATAAATGGACATGCTCAAGAGCCATTTCCAGTTCCTGGACAAGTCTGTTTTCAGCAAAGGGGTGTATGTGCAACTGTAGATGTATATGCCTATGTCATCAGATTCTGATGTTTATAATGTTGAACCAAGCAAAGGAAAAGAAGGACAACAGATTTGTCTTTCATGTGGATTTAATAAGCAGTTTAATTAATATGTTAATGTGTGTAAGGGATAGAATGACAAAGTCTAACCTTATGGCAATTTATGGAATTATCTGGCAGTTACAAAATGGGACAAACTAGGTCATTATGTTGTCTGATGGAAAAACTACCCCAAGGTGTAAGCAATATAGCACCATGTTAGTATGGAAAGTCCTTTAAGCATGAAAGGTGCAAGGGGATGCCAGTATTAGTGCCATTCTGTACACAGGTTAGAAATTATAAATCAATGATTCAATTATCTTGGTTCTGTGCACTTTTTATCACATTAAACATTTTACTTATTGAAATCAGTAGAAGGGTACAAATAAACAGGGATGTATAGTCAGATTATAGCTTGGCAGGTAATTCAGTTATGTGAAGATGTTAAGTCCATTATGCAATGAGGAAAGCATAATTATGGAAGTTACAGAGAACTCTGGATTAAAAAGCACAATCAGATTAGCTCTATCTGGAGCACATAAAGTAATTGATCCTCAAGATGGCATAATATTATTTTGCACAATATCACTGCAAAGGCTTGGGTTTTGTGTATTTCAGTTTGAAAATATAATTGAAATTAAATACTGTTTGTTGATTTCAGTTTATGGATCCCATTGAATTGCAACAAACAGATTGTGGCATGGCTTGGACAGTACAGGGGTTCAGAGACCCACTTTTGGTTCCTAAACTCATAGCTAAGATTCAGAAACCCACTTCTGGGTCTTATACTCATAGCTAAGATTTCGAGACCCACTTCTGGCTCTTATACTGATAGCTAAGATTTAAAGACCCACTTTTGGGTCTTAAATTGTTAGCTAAGATTTAGAGACCCGTTTCTTGGTCTTATACTGATAGCTAAGATTTAGAGACCCACTTCTGGGTCTTATACTGATAGCTAAGATTTAGAGACCCACTTCTGGGTCTTATACTGATAGCTAAGATTCAGAGACCCACTTCTGGGTCTTATACTGATAGCTAAGATTTAGAGACCCACTTCTGGGTCTTATACTGATAGCTAAGATTTAGAGACCCACTTCTGGGTCTTATACTGATAGCTAAGATTCAGAGACCCACTTCTGGGTCTTATACTGATAGCTAAGATTTAGAGACCCACTTCTGGGTCTTATACTGATAGACTGATAGCTAAGATTTAGAGACCCACTTCTGGGTCTTATACTGATAGCTAAGATTTAGAGACCCACTTCTGGGTCTTATACTGATAACTAAGATTCAGAGACCCACTTCTGGGTCTTATACTGATAGCTAAGATTCTGAGACCCACTTCTGGGTCTTATACTCATAGCTAAGATTCAGAGACCCACTTCTGGGTCTTATACTGATAGCTAAGATTTAGAGACCCACTTCTGGGTCTTAAATTGTTAGCTAAGATTTAGAGACCCACTTCTGGGTCTTATACTGATAGCTAAGATTTAGAGACCCACTTCTGGGTCTTATACTGATAGCTAAGATTTAGAGACCCACTTCTGGGTCTTATACTGATAGATAAGATTTAGAGACCCACTTCTGGGTCTTATATTCATAACTAAGATTCAAAGACCCACTTCTGGGTCTTATAACTAAGATTCAAAGACCCACTTCTGGGTCTTATAATGATAGCTAAGATTTAGAGACCCACTTCTGGGTCTTAAATTGTTAGCTAAGATTCAGAGACCCACTTCTGGGTCTTATATTGATAGCTAAGATTTAGAGACCCACTTCTGGGTCTTATACTGATAGCTAAGATTTAGAGACCCACTTCTGGGTCTTATACTGATAGCTAAGATTTAGAGACCCACTTCTGGGTCTTATACTCATAGCTAAGATTTAGAGACCCACTTCTAGGTCTTATACTCATAGCTAAGATTCAGAGACCCACTTCTGGGTCTTATACTGATAGCTAAGATTTAGAGACCCACTTCTAGGTCTTATACTCATAGCTAAGATTCAGAGACCCACTTCTGGGTCTTATACTGATAGCTAAGATTGAGAGGCCCACTTCTGGGTCTTATACTGATAGCTAAGATTTAGAGACCCACTTCTGGGTCTTAAATTGTTAGCTAAGATTTAGAGACCCACTTCTGGGTCTTATATTGATAGCTAAGATTTAGAGATCCACTTCTGGGTCTTATACTGATAGCTAAGATTCAGAGATTCACTTCTGGGTCTTATACTGATAGCTAAGATTTAGAGACCCACTTCTGGGTCTTATACTGATAGATAAGATTTAGAGACCCACTTCTGGGTCTTATACTGATAGATAAGATTTAGACACCCACTTCTGGGTCTTATACTGATAGCTAAGATTTAGAGACCCACTTCTGGGTCTTATACTGATAGCTAAGATTTAGAGACCCACTTCTGGGTCTTATACTCATAATTAAGATTCAAAGACCCACTTCTGGGTCTTATACTGATAGCTAAGATTTAGAGACCCACTTCTGGGTCTTGTACTCGTATCTGAGATTCAGAGACCTACTTCTGGTTCTTATACTTATATTTGAAAACTGAAGTCAGATTCTCCACTCATAGATCTAAACTTTGAGTTCCTTTATTGTGAGAGAAAGGTAACAGCAGAAAAAGATATGTTGTAAGAACTTCCATGGTACAAATATTTATATTTCGTGTCAGAAAATTTCACATATGTTGATACAAGGTAAAGGATTTCAATGGAAAGGCATTTGTTTGGAGTGGGTTTTAGACACTTCTCCATGCCAAAATGTGAGAAGATGAACTGTATCTGCTCATCCAAAACATTGTTTGCATTCGATAACTTTTTTATATCTTTTTTATATGGTTTGGACTGTTTGCATCTTGTTTTACAGTCCACTGATTTCTACACCATTGGTGTGGAATGAAGTGGATCAGCTACCTTAAGATAGTCTGGATGGGCTGTATAGTAACTAGCTTCAGTGTATGAGTAAAATAGATGAGAAATGTTTATAACTTTAGGTTGAATGAACACACTGATATTTGAACATTACCATGGCATAGTTACTGTTAACATCTACACTTACTTATAAATAGAGTCAAACTGCAAAAAACAAAGATCATGATCTAGTGTAGCATAAAACATTTCAGGGTCTGGGTTCTTTGTTCTTCTGACTTAACTCCTAACAAACTGTACAGAACCAGATCTGCCAGTTAGACTCGACCAATAAGCAAGTACATATACTTGTAGTGCTGTTAAGCTTGTGTGCCCATTTGTTAGAACATTATAATGTAACATTCATTTAAAGTCATTATACTAGTACTGAATGGAAGAGATAAATCTTTTTCTAAAAAAATATTAGAAAGATTCATCTTTTTGTACTTTTTTTGTTTGCTTATAATCCTGTTTGACTAGCACTTTGGCTCCAATTTCACAAAGTGCTGCAGTCCTAAGTCTTTGGATGGTGAGCTATGACCTAGCATTTGTAGTAAAATCTTTGTTCCAACCAGGAGAGATCTAACCTTAGTCACTTTCTAACAATTGGTAATGGTTCTTTTATACTTTTATATATGCTTGTGCATATAATTTTGCATATTTACATTCAGTAAGATTAAATTAAAAGTCATAGTGCAGTAAAACCTATCTTGAAAGGCCACCGTGAGACCACCTGTCTTGAGAGACCTTATTCTGAATGCATAGAGGTTTTGATTTATATAGTGTTTTGACCTGTTATGAGAAACCATAATTTTCTGGCAGAAGTGGTGGTCTTTCAACACAAGTTTTACTGTATCATGAACCTAAGTTCTGTCAGGCACCAATATGGAATCATGTTCTGATGACCTTTTGAATCTCCAATCCACTTATTTTTAGTAGGAACTCTGATGATGAATTTCAGTTTATATTAAGGAGAATTACCATATATACTTGCTTATAGGATGAGGCCATCTGCAAACTGCACAGATTTAGCTCTGCCATCACAAAATGTGCCAGCAGATCTGTGTCTGTGCAGTTTGTTAGAAGTTATCAGTAGTTCAAAACAGCTGCTCACATTTACTGATCACTGCCAAATTCTCACCTCTTCTGGGTGGTTTTGAGTCTCAGGTTTTGTGAAAAAGCTTGCCAGTAGCTTCTCATGGGTCAGTGGTTCTTAAGGGGTTTTCATGGGCTCTTCCTCCACCATTTGTGAAAAACGGCATTAAACCCTGCAAAAACAACAACAGAACAGCATAGACACTGATCTGCAGGTATATTATGCTACAGCAGATTGGGATCATTTTTGTCTGCAGTTTGACTGACTTATAAGTGAGTATACATGTTAAAACCATATGTTCTATATTATATATCACTTCATCAGTAATAAGTGTTGGTGAAACAAAAGGTCTTTTAATATGGTGTTTTTCCAATGCCTGTCACTTTTAGTTATTGTTAAGTAGACTCTGATTTTAATTAGAATGTGCTTATATATATTTACATGTACATAATTTAGTAATACATGAATATTAATTTAGGTAATATACTTTTTTCACTGTGGAAAATCTAACATTTAAAAACCACCCCCACAGTTTTACTGGTATTAGTTTCACTGCAAGGTAAATCAAACACTGTGCAATAAACACATTGTGTGCTGATCAGGATGATAACTAAAAAACATGCCTTGTAGCTGGATGGTATGAAGTTGCAGGTAATTAGATCAAATTTCAGTGTAGGCATAGTTTACCTTTACAGGTGACTGAACTAAGGAAACAACAATTATTCCTCAGGCTGTTTGATTTACAAATGATAATGGTTGAGTTGAAAACATTTATATACCTCCTTCACCAAATTACATGTAGTTGAAACATTTTTGATGTTTTACAGTAGGTGACCATGCACAGCTTCAGTAAAGTGTATGGTGTATACATGTATACATTATACTATGTATACTATGTATACCAGATCAGGATAACAAATTTTATTTACACATTTCAAACTCAAGAGAATCTATGTATGTATTTTTCTTAAAAATGTCATAGAAAATGGTATTTAAATGAAGCATCATGTGATCATTACTTAAATCCTAATAATCACTTTAAGTCATTACTGACATGACAATTAGAGAAATACACATCATTCTTATTAATTTTCTACCAGAGCATATAGTAATTAACATAAAAAAATAATTCATACTAGCTATTTCTATGCAAGATTTTGTGAATTTTAAACAAATTTTGGACTCTCAAACATAAATACATATTAATGCAAAGAATGTTTTAAAGATAAAAGTTTATTTACAAGTCCTTCCATTGATTGTGTTTCCATCAGATTTTAAAAATTAACAATAAATTTTGAAAATATGCAATAGCTTTAAAAATTAAAAATGATTTTGGAAATAAATTGGATTCAAGCAGTAAATTCAGGTAATTTTTCTGCTGAACTATTTCTAAATTAAAACTTAACAAATAATATTTTAAAAGTTGTACATTATCCAGAAAAATACTAAGTGGTCAGATGTTTTAATTTTGTCTCTTGGCTAGATATAACATTTTGTCTATATTCAATGGCACTATAGCACTGCTGTGATTTATCTCAATCAGGCCAGGTCATTTATATCTTCCATACAAGATTCCAGGGTAGTTTTCATATACAATGACTTCAGGCGAATGCTTCATCTTAGCTACATGTAAGCATCACCAGACAAACATATTGGCAGGTTACCATCCCAGAATCACATTTTTTGTTGAATATTGATAACTCTGGAGTTGATATGGTTAGCTGCATAAATTGGCACAATGTTATTTTAGCTGATATTTACATGTACATGTATTTATATGAAAGTCATAGAACTCGCAGAGATCCTGAAATCCTTGTATTTGTCAGCATGTTTTGCTTATTGGCGTGATCCCTCTCCGAATTCATCATCCAAGGATCCCCTTGTTCTAAAATAGAACGTTTTTATGTGTATTTGTATTGTATCAAAGTGTATGTGCTTGTGTTTTTATTTTTACGACTTTTGATTTTATAATTTTGGATTAGGGTTTAAATGCATTCCTAAGCTAATATAATATAAGTGCTGTGTTGAAGATCCAATGTTTTGACCTGCACAATTTCTGAGCAACTGACCATCAGTAATATGAGTTCTCAAATATTGTTCTATTATGATTTTTATCAATAAAATACCAGATAAATTTGATACCAATGTAAAATTCAAAAGTAATTTGTTGTATGTCTAGTTTCCTTGTTGTTTCTTTGTCATACAATTCCATAAAGTTGTTACAGACAAAGCTTAATTGAAAGGTGACTAGGTCTAGTTGATGCATTGCTTATTTGTTGCATGAAAACTTTGCCAACTAAGATTGTTTGGTCATTATGTTTTCCCAGTTGTTTAAACACTATGTAGCTACAAAACAAAAGTCCAGAGAGGTGTGAACACATTTGGTCTTGAGTCTATCAAAAAACACTATGATTGAACAATTGCCCCAGGGTTTGTATAATAGACCTTAGGGTAGTTACTCTTACCATGTGGTTTGTTTAATTACTTGTCAGCATGTGATATAGAACAAAATAGAAGGTACTAGCAGTATCTACTAATTTTTATTATCATCCTTGAAGACATTTTGGGAAACCTGATCAAGGAAAATGTATTATCTCACTTTAACATGTTGTTTAATAATTACTTTTATAAAAACAGTACAGGGGAATAATATACTGTTCATAGAGAAAATCTGTTGTATATTTTTCTAAAAGAAAAAAACAAACAGTTTGAAAGGAAATCAGTTGATCATGGAATTAAGATACTATTGATTAATCAACAGCAAATTCAGGACAAATTTTCTGGAATATCAATAATAATTTTCTTATATAATTTTTTCTGTTACAATGTGGTAATTGCTATAGTATCCTTTGAATGGTTTGATATTAAATTTAACAGATATCTTGACACCATGTTAATATTCCATAATAAAAATATGTATATCCAGAGGCATTTAGTTTCAGGATCTCTTTAGTGAGCTTTAGATTTTATTGATAAAGCAAGAAAGCAATTTTTTTGCTGAAGTTGTGTTCCTGATAAAATTATGCTATGAGAAGACAATAAGCTAATATAAATGTCATCAACTACCTACTAGGTCATACAGTTCCAAAAGTCTATAATTGGATTTATCCATGATTTAGAGTTTAGCAGCCATGTTTCAAAGATATTGGCAGAATGAACTGAGAGACCTGTGGAGGTTGTTTAAAAAGAATTGCAAGTATTGCTTTGCTTTGATTTTAATTTGAACAACCCTCATTTATAATGGCAATTCATGCTTGTTGTTCGGTGATAATCCCTTTGATTTGCTAAAAAGCTACCATATGTACATTCTTATAAGTTGGGCTAACTGTAAGCTACATAGACCCTAGACCCATAACTGCTGTAATTGCATAATGCACCAGCAGATCTTGGTCTGTAAAGTTGGGAGTAATCAGCAGAACAAATGACTTAGAACTTGATCTGTTGGTGCATTATTCAATGGCTGATTAGATTCTGTACTCTTTGCAGTTGGACTTTACTCATAAGCAAGTGTATATGGTAATATACTTTGCTGCATACTGTCTTCTCCAGTGTACTCTGCCCTTCTTGGGGTTTATTGTGTTTTAAATCTCCAAAAAGGTTTAATCCAGTACTCATTCAGTCTGTGTGACCATAAGATTGGCATCATTTGCACCTGTTTTTAAACTGCTGTCCAAATATTTTCTAAAGGTGGCCTCTACAGTTTCATATTTCCCATAGGGTTAGAATTTTAAAGAAAAAGAGTTTCCCCGGTTTCCTCACTAGTTATATTGGCTATTTAAAAGAGACTTTGTATATCTTAGGTATTGTTCAAAGAGCCTTTAATTCCCTTTATTTTAGTGTACAATTGATGGTTGTAATATGGGTTAGAGGGTATGCAGCTTGGCCTTACTCCAGATGTGCACCTTTCAAAAAAGTGCTAGCTCTACTTGCTCATTTTCACTTCTCCAACGTCAGAGGTAAATTGTAAAAAATAGAGCGGATAACTTTATTTTACATTTTATATATTTGGTAATTCATTCATTGCACTTTTAGAAGCCTATATTGTCTAGTTTGGCAAAATTCATTTTAAATATTTATATAGCTGCCAAGAATAGTGTACTTAAGACAAATTCAGGTTGAATTTTGGAGCACAAGGGAGCAGTCATTTTAGTTAGCAGTGTCCTAAGATCATTTAAAATTTCCAAAAGTACAATATCCAAAGAAATTTCAGCCACATTACATGAAAGTAGTATATAGGTATGCCAAAATTCTCTCCACTATGCATGTTTGAAATGCAAACAACTTCACCTTACATAGGGGGCCCCAGTGGTCTAAAGCGTTACGGATCACAGCCATCTCACCTCTGTCTTCGTGGGTTGAGTCTAGGAGTCTAGGATTCGGCTAATGTAGATAGGTGAGAAAGCTTGCCAGTAGCTTCTCGTGGGTGGGTTGGTGGTTCTATCCGGTGATTTCCAGTTTCTTCCTCCACCATTAATACTGGCCGCCATGAATAGCCTGTCGTGTGCTGAAAAATAGTGTTAAGCCCAACAACAACAACATCACCTTACATACATCTCTCTCTCAAAAGTACATAATAACTGGTGAGTGCCACCCATGTAAAATGTATTAAAAATGCTCTCTTTTATGAAGAACATGCCATTCAAGCAGACTTGGTTTATCGTTTGGTAACAGTACTGAGATATGAATATATTTTTGGTTATAACCGTTAGACAGCAAAAGGGAAATGGCTGGAAAACTTAGCTATTGACATTAATCTGTACCTATAAATGAATGTTAAGCTGATATATCTGACTGACTTCTCAGGAATGGTTGAGTGCTCAACCTCTCCCCCCCCCAAATCCCTGAATTAGAGGCTTAGGTAACTGATGCATTTCATATACCTTAGAACTTTGATTAACCATCAGTCTCTATTACCCATCAGGGCATTGTACATCAAAATATTAGTAACAGGTACATGTACTTGTATAGATATTATGATATTTTGATGACCAGTTCTATTGTTTAATACTTTTAATGTACATATTCTATTATCCATCTTAATTCTCCAGATAGATAATCAAAGTTCTGTTGTACTAAGTTGAGTCTGACTGCTAACAACAGATACCCTGGTCTGTCATTGTATAATGCACCAGAAGATCAGTCTGGTCCACTGGGTCTATGGTGTTGGTTCTGTTGAATACTTCTAACAAACTGCATAGACCCAGATCTGCTGGCACATTAGGCAGTTTGCAGTTGGACTTGACATATAAGCAAGTACATATGGTACTTTGTATAATATTCATTTTAAGAAGTTTTCTTTGATTTATTATAAAATAAATACAAAAACTGTTGAAAAAAGTAATTATACTAATATTTTGTATCACTAGTCATATTCTTTCCTTATATACACAATATACTCCAACTATTAACGTCAGTCCTACCTAATAACCCAGGGCTTTCAATAAGCCTCTATTATTTAGTATTTGAAAATGTCATGCTTTGCTGAAGTAGCTTACTATTTCTGTAAATTGTAGGGTGTAGGGTGTCACGACATACTACATTGTATAGTATGACTGGAATTGTGGCTCTTTTGCTTTCTTTGCAGATGTTGGACCAGTCACCTTCACTGTGGCTTGAGATTTGATATTTGTGATCTTTGTACAGACCTAATGAATTCAAAAGTAACTGGACTATCATCTTGGAGTTACAAATGCAATTAACAGTTTTATTTATGGGAGAAAAGCATTATAAATTTTGCTGTAAGTATGTAAGAGTTTATTGTTTATATGTATGTAATGGCCAAATCAGACCAGTGAATGCCATTGATTGATGGAGTTAATAGACATCATTTTTATAGTACTGTTAGAGACATTTATTTGGTTAATAGGATGTTAACTATTGGTCAGTAATTAAAAATTCTTTCTCAGATCATGAAGCAGTGCTGGATAAAACCATGTGGAGGCACCTAAGCAGTCAAAATCTCAGGCTACTCCCCTCACAAATTATTTATTAATACATCAACATCCAATAAATTCAATATTATTTTGATCCTTTGTGGGGCCCCTTAAAGGCATGGAGCCCATAGGCTGTTGCCTATTCTGCCTATTGGGTTATCCAGCACTGTCATGAAGGCAGCATATAGTTAAAATATTTGTATTGTTCATTTGTATATCTGCTAATGAATATTGATGGATGATTTTTCTTACAAGCTTGTTGCCATTGCCAGATAAGCAATTCAACAGTTTGTTTCACAGTAAAAGCTTGTTTGTTTTATTCTTTCCATAAATCTGTCACTATAGGAAAAACTTAATAATATTGCTATGCCATCAAATTTTATTTTAATGTATGTTAATGAAACTTAATTCAGAGCTCATTTTGGTTTACATTATTTTCAGAAATACTGTGTCACATTCAAAAGCACATGCATTGAAGCATCATGTTAGATACACTCATGACATCATACAGTTGTTTTTTTTTCAACATATAATTTGTGCAAATATTAAATACTGTGTTAGATGTTTAATAGAGTTGTGCAGATAGAAAATGAATATACAATTAAAGAACATGCCTTGTTAACCACTTACCCATATTTAGTGGATTAACAAAAATCAAAGTTTCAAGTTTCATCAAATTAAAATGTCACTGATGAATAATAATTCCTATGATTCTTTGAAACAAGAGACATCTTAATTTTTATTACACTCATTTCTGTACTCTTCATATAATCAAAATGTCACATTTTCCCCCAAAAGCTAGCAGCCAACATAATTTGTTAAGTGGTCCAAGTATGAAGGACTCATGATTAAAAGAGATATGGATTTAATTCTATCAGATTATATCAGGATTGAAAGATGTGTGGATTTAAGTCTAAGTCTATAGAGCCTATCATGTGCTGAAAAATGGTGTTAAGCCTCACAACAACAACAAGTCTAAGTCTATCAGATCATCTCATAATTGAAAGAGGTGTGGCTTTAAAGCAATCAGATCATCTTGGGTGGGTTACCATAATGTGTCCTTAGGCAAGGTACTTTACTCCAATTGCCTTGGCACTAAATAATCAGGTTGTACTACTCTAGCATAGAACTCCAAACTAAACCCAAATAGTTGATTTGCTTTAAATTTAATAATAAAGACTTTGTTGCATTCTCATTCAGGAGAATAGTCTCTTTATGTATTATTATGCTTGAACATAACACCAGTGCACGACAGGTTAATAGGCATGTACACTAGGTCACAGTGACTTGCTTTCTGTTTTGTTCAAGAGTATTGCAGCAAAACAGATAAAGTCACAACAATTGTCACACATTTAACAACAGTGCACTGTGGTTAAATTATACATCATAACTAGGTCACTGTGATTTGATAATTTTTGTTGCATATCTATAGTATAGCAACACAGATAAATTTGTATGCCACAATAAAATTAAAAAGTTTACAAATCTCCTTAAAATTATAGTCAAATAGTTACTGATATTGGTTTCAACACTGTTCTTGTTTTACAAATTACCATGGTATTAAATTGTAGTGATGCAAGCATGTTATATGGATCATATACTTAAAGTTATGATAAATATTAGTAAATCTGATATTCTTCCCACTAATAAAATTCTTGGGAAGTACATGCCCTTTCCCTTCCCCCTAGTCTTTTTTGGTACATTGATTTTTTTTAACTGCTCCAGTGGCCTAGTGGTTAGAGTGGCTGCCTCGGATGCAGGAGGTCATGGGTTCGATCCTTGGCCGAGTCATAGCAAAGACTTACAAAAAAAGTACTAACAGCTGGCTCACTTGATGCTCAGCATTAAGGTGACACTCTACAGTTTTGTATTTAGCATAGGGTTAGAATTTTAAAGAAAATGAATTTTCCCAGGTTTCCTTACTAGTTATACTGGCTATTTAGAAAAAGACTTTGTATATATTTGGTATTGTTTAAAGATCCTTTAATTTCCTTTATTTTGGTGTATGATTGATGTGTGTAATATGGGTTAGAGAGTATACAGCTTTGCCTTACTGCAGATATGCACCTTTTAAAAAAGTGCCAGCTCTATTTGCTCATTTTCACTTCTTGAACTTCAGAGGTAAATTGTAAAAAAAGAGCCAGTAACTTTATTTTACATTTTATGTATTTGGTAATTCATTCATTACACTTTTAGAAGCTGGTTATACTGTCTAGTTTGGCAAAATTCATTTTCCATATTTTAATAGCTGCCAAGAATAGTGTACTTTAGACAAATTCAGGCTGATTTTTGGAGCATATGGGAGCAGTCATTTTAGTTAGCTGTGTTCTAGGATCATTTAAAATTTCCAAAATTACAATATCCAAAGAAATTTCAGCCACATTACATGTAAGTAGCATATAGGTATGCCAGCATTCTCTGCACTTTGCTTGTTTAAAATGCAAACAACTTCACCTTACATCACTCTCTCAAAAGTACATAATAACTGGTGAGTGCCACCTTAGAGGTTAGTATTAGGACTAGTTGGCCTGGTCATAAAAATATATACCCCCCCCCAAGAAAAATATATATATATTTCTAATGCTGGCAATTTCTGCTGCTATTACCCAGCTACTAGATGAAGTTTTCTAGTGCCCATTAAACCAGTAAATAAACAAACAAATTAGTGAATCTTTAAAAACATACTATACATGCATAGCTTGGATCTTCATTGGTTACAAAAGAACATTGATATCAATGTATTCTCTTATTGTTACTTTACATCTGATAAAAACACTTCCTTGAGCATTTGTTTTCAATAAGGCTTGTGTAAGAAGATAGTGCATACTTTGTTTGCATTTAAGTATTGTAAAACAGTAACTTGTCAAATTCTTGTTTGCACATTAGGATAGTAAATCTGTAACTTGTTATATTCTTTAGCAATCACCTTATGTAACATTATGTACATGTACCTGGGAGAGCCTTATTAGCTGACTTGGTAGGGAATCAGCCTAGTAACCCAATGGTCACAGGTTTGAATGGTACTTGAAGGCCAGCCCATGCTGGGAAAAGCACTTAGCTCCATTTCTGTTGCATGATAAAGCTAATATTGTGGTAAATGTGTTGAAAAATAACAACCACCCATTTATGACTCTGATTGTATGAAGAACTGTGCAAGTTAAATTAAGATCTTAATTCTTTCCTGGCAGGTCTATGTCACTCAGAATTAAACACAGAAATGAAGGACACAGACCCTGGGATCCTAATTAAATGCATACAAAAAAAAATTTGTTGTCAAGACTTGAGTGTGTTATTGTTCAGATTAGTGCTAATGGTAGAATGAAGAGTGGGTGTGGTAAACACGTCTTGAAAAATGCTGGTAACTTCTATACTTTCTGAACTGTTTGAAATTTTCATGAAATTGTACAAAATCCCAAATTATTGTCTTTTTGTGTAAAGTTGTTGGCAAGCAGATATCAAGTAATGTTTTAAGTAGACAAATACAGCCAAAAAATTGGACTAAGTACAGCTTCTAATATGGTGTACAATGGTAAATTGCTACATTTAGATTATATGGAAATGCCATAGCAAGTTTATGCTGGTTAAAATGACACCAAGGCCAGCAACACCTTTGGCACCCACCCACCACACTAGGGAAGAGGTTCCACAGAATGGTTCCCACCTCATCCTGCCCATAGTGGTACCTTAGACAGTTGCCCATATCACAGCTGCTTCTTACACAGTGGATCTGATCCTCCTTTCTCCACCACCACCACCACCCTCCAATCACCTATGCAATAATTTAGGTCACCACCCACCCCCACCAATCGCCTATGCAATGTTTGAGGCCACCCCCACCCCCTCCAATCACCTATGCAATGTTTTAGGTCACCCCCCTCCAATAACCTATGCAATAATATAGGTCACCACCCACCCCCTCCAATCGCCTATGCAATGTTTTAGGCCACCCCCACCCCCTCCAATCCACCTATGCAATGTTTTAGGTCACCCCCCTCCAATTACCTATGCAATGTTTTAGGTCACCACCCCCCCCTCCAATCACCTATGCAATGTTTTAGGCCAAAATCTGTTACATATATTATTGTATAATGTGCCTACTTCTATGACATCATGTATAAAATTAGGTCAAAATTTGATAAGAAATTGATATTCAGAAATTCCTTTGACCTCCCTGCCCATACTCCACCTCCGAGTGACCCATGCAAGTGGCACATAATTATACACTGATAGCAAATCACTATCACATGGACCATCTTTGTCAGAATTTTGGTCAATTTCCACACTATTACTCAGGAGATAGGGTCATGGATAGACATAACACAAATAGATGAAAACAGGAGGGTTTTAATAAAAAAAAACACAGAATTAAATTTGTTTTCCTTTTGTAAATTAAACTTTGATACAAATATCAAAAGAAAATTATTAACCTTCCTTATATCCAGAGAAGCATTTATTTGCCTGATGACACTGTCCAAGGAGTTAAAGTTTTGTAACATGGCAACAGTTTCATGGTTTTAACTGTGGCATTGCCATGCTTTTTTAAAATATCCATTTTAAGTTTATATTGTATAAGCTTTTGTTTCAAAATGCAACAATTTTAAATTTCACCAAGTCAAACTACTAAGCTTACCATGCCAAATATTAAGTAAATTTAGCTTTTCATTACAAAAGCACAAATTTAAACCTGCAAAAATGTATGAGTTGGACAGAAACATGTAACATACATCAGAATGTTAACTAATCATAGATTGGTTGGCAGAAATATTTTTCAGCCCAAGAAATTAATAGAAAGTAATTGTCAGCTTTATAAATCACATATTTCTTGATAAAATTTAAAACACATTTTAATCTTGCATGTTTGATTGTCTCAATCAATACAGATGTTCCATCCCTATTTCTTTATCATGTATGCAGATTGGAACCATTTTTTGTTGTTTTTATTTTTTTATCAGCACATGACTATTATTAATCAGTCTTTTGTTCTACTTTATTTTGAATTTCATTCATGCAGTAAGGCTAAAAGTATTTAGAAAGGGTTAAAGATGGGAGTATGTAATAATTTAGAAAGGGATAAAGATGGGTGTATATATTAATTTAGAAAGGAATAAAGATGGGGGCATGTATTAATTTAGAAAGGGATAAAGATGGAGGCATATATTAATTTAGAAAGGGATAAAGATGGGGGCATGTATTAATTTAGAAAGGGATAAAGATGGGAGCTTGTATTAAATTAAAAAGGGATAAAGATGGGGGCATGTATTCATTTAGAAAGGGATAAAGATGGGGTTGCATATTAATTTAGAAAGGGATAAAGATGGGGGCATGTATTAATTTAGAAAGGGATAAAGATGGAGGCATGTATTAATTTAGAAAGGGATAAAGATGGGGGCATGTATTAATTTAGAAAGGGATAAAGATGGGGGCATGTATTAATTTAGAAAGGGATAAAGATGGGAGCATGTATTAAATTAAAAAGGGATAAATATGGGGGCATGTATTCATTTAGAAAGGGATAAAGATGGGGGTATGTATTAATTTAGAAAGGGATAAAGATGGGGTTGCATATTAATTTAGAAAGGGATAAAGATGGGGGTATGTACTAATTTAGAAAGGGATAAAGATGGGGACATGTATTCATTTAGAAAGGGATAAAGATGGGGGCATGTATTAATTTAGAAAGGGATAAAGATGGGGGCATATATTAATTTAGAAAGGGATAAAGATGGGGGCATGTATTCATTTAGAAAGGGATACAGATGGGGGTATGTATTAATTTAGAAAGGGATAAAGATGGGGGCATGTATTACTTTAGAAATGGATAAAGATGGGGGCATGTATTAATTTAGAAAGGGATAAAGATTGGGTATGTATTAATTTAGAAAGGGATAAAGCTGGGATGGGGGCATGTATTAATTTAGAAAGGGATAAAGCTGGGATGGGGCATGTATTAATTTAGAAAGGGATAAAGATGGGAATATGTAATAATTTAAAAGGAATAAAGATGGGGGTATGTATTAATTTAGAAAGGGATAAAGATGGGGGCATGTATTAATTTAGAAAGGGATAAAGATGGGGGCATATATTAATTTAGAAAGGGATAAAGCTGGGATGGGGGTATGCATTAATTTAGAAAGCAATAAAGCTCAGGTGTATGTATTAATTTAGAAAGGGATAAAGATGGGGGTATATATTAATTTAGAAAGGGATAAAGATGGAGGTATGTAATAATTTAAAAAATGGCATATATCAATCCTTAAGCCTATATCAAACTGACATTCTTTCTGACAATTTTAAAAGAAAGCCATTGATATAGCTTGTGTTTTATACATGTAAATTGTAAACACCCTGAACTCATTATTTTGACATATTTTGTGAATGGAATTCAAAAGCATGTTGTGGCACACATTTATAAATATATGAATGTGAGTGAAACACACACATAGATCATGTTTTGGTATGCATAATGGAATTATATGTACAGAATGAGCATCTCTATTGAATGACAGATTTAACCCAGTACCAGAGAAATGGTTATACAGTAAAGGATATTTGCAGATCTGTCATGCATATAAGAAGCTGAGCTGACTCTTATCAGACTCCAAATCTGAATTCATAGTCTTGAGAACATTATAAATTTAGCAAGTTACTTTATTCTTTTTTTTTCAGATTGTAACAGAATGTTTGTTCTGAGACTGTTAGTATGTGTGACTCTCTTTTGTAACTCGAGTATATCCACAAAGCCATTGGAGGAAGAGACGAATTTGAGGCAACCAGGACCATATGTCAATAGTTTTCTGATTGAGGTAGAGAAGAGGGACATTGCTGAGGCAGTGGCAAGGGAACATGGATTTAATATTGTTGAGGAGGTATAAATTGACAGAATTAACAATTTTTCCATCGAGTTTGTTCTTTAAATACATTAATGTTAGGAATATCATCCTTACTGTCTCCTGAATAGCCTTCACCAAGACAAAAATCCATCTTTTTGTCTATAATACAGTAAAACCCAGTGTCTTGAAAGACCACTGCTATGTGAGACCACCTGTCTTGAGAGACCACATTCTCAGTGCACAAAATTTGTTGATTTTATAGGAATGTGACCTGTTATGGGAAACTACCTACCTTGAGAGACCATACTATTTTGGCACAAGAGGTGGTCTTTTAAGACAGGTACTAATGTATTATTGACAAAGAGCAATGACTCCTGCTTATTACCACACCTTGCCTCCAGGTTGCACCAATTTTAACTTTTCACAGCGTGAACTGACAATATTGATTACTTCACCTCCCAAATGAAGTGGATATTATGTGCTATTTTCATTCCAAACTTCAAGAGTTCTGTTATTTTCCGATGTAATGAGGATTATTCTGCAGGTGGTATACATTATATTTTTATTTTGAAAATAATGTGAACTTTCTTTCAACTATGTGGATTCTGTGTTCTCAGACCACATGACTCCAGATGAGTATGTTTTGTTAGAACATGTTGAAGTTTATGTTTATGTCTCTGGTATTGCAGGTGTCTGTGACACTTTTAATGAAGATAACTATGCATTTCTTTTTTGTTCTCTTTCTTACTTTGTCATTTTAGAATCAGCCATGATAACTAAGTTTGCTTAATGCAAGTTTGCAAGCCAGCAAGAAATCTTATAACTCCCGTCCTGGATATACAAAGTGTTTTCAGATATGTGCACATCAGTTGGTCAGAGACTATGTTGGGTTGACAGTTCTGGCAAGACACAGGGAGTGATGTGGGAAATTATAGGACAAAAAAGTACTGATGTTTTAAACATACATATCAAAGAACTGAGAGTACTGATGTTTTCTGCCAGATTTGTTGGGGATGCTGTTACATCGGAAGAATTTTGACATTCTGGAAGAATTTCCACCTAGATCTAGGCAGACTAAATGACACATGTTCCCTTGTATGTCTGAGCATGGTCGTTGGGCCTGTAAGTCCAGGCACATGGGTTTTGCTCGGACTTGAATGATCTGTGCTATCTAGCAGCACCTTATTTGATCAATACTATCTAGCCACATGTCAGTTTTGATACCATCTTGTGATTCTAATTTCAATCCATAACATATGGCCATACTATAGTTTTGTTGCAGTATCAGGCACCAACTATACCATCTAGCTATCCAGCTATTGATTCATAGAATTCATTAACCATATAGTTTCAATTACATATTGTCCTATTCATTGTTAAGTAGAGCCTTAGTTCACATTGCCAATGATCAGATTGATAGATCTGTCTCTCCACCTAACATGACCATTACTATAGCAGTATAGCTGTCTATACACTTGACACCCATACCAGATGTTTTGGTCTACATAAATCCTGCTTGCCATTTACTCATGGCTTACTCTCTTGGAAAGTACCACGAGTATCTTTGAGATGGTCAAATCTTGTCTGCCTTCGGGAATGTCTTATATTTGATTTTATTCTTGTCCAGGAAAACCTGAGTGCTGAGTGGGGCGATAAATCCTGATCATTCATACTTGTATCCCATCACAGAGCTGACAGAGTATAGCATTAAGGCAGCAATAGAGGAATATATTTGGTGTTACCAAACTCAGAATGTCTTCCATCTCCCTCTTACACCAGTGTACAGGGCAAGGCCTCAGCTTATTTTATGATGGGGAGGTCAGTCCTTCCTTCTGCTTTCCCATGCAGTCAGGAAATTGCACAAAGAAACCCATGCAGATCACTGATGTTGGAAATTCTAAATCTTTCTTTTTCTGAGAGTCAGCTTTTAGCATTCTTTGCAATCTCACTGGTATAAGACCTATTCAATGCCTTATTCAAAGATCTCATGGCATATGACAAGAACTTCTTCTGTCAATCTGACTTCACCTACTTTTGTGGTGAGTAACTACATTCTTCTTCACACTATTTCAGACCTTGTCTGCAATATAGTGTTCATGACTTTGTTGTTGGACTATGTGCCTCTGGCAATTTTTTTTTACTTGCAGTCTAGGCCAACAATGTACATCCTAATCTTTCCCTGTGAATATCACTCTGTTTTGCCTTTTTGCTGTTCAGTGGCAAGAAAGAGGAATTGTCGAGGCAAGCAATCCAAGAACTGTCCTTCCATCTGTATGCACAGCCTTATATATCATCTCTAATTCATCCTCATTGACTCTAGATAAGGAGATGGGGGATCTTTTACTGCTTGTCTTAAAAGCCAGCAGAGATCTAAATCCTATACTTGAAAAACAGTTTGACATTCAATGTCAGAGGCAGTTGTATCAATCTGATAGGAAAGAAAGTTTCTCTACCCCACAACTGCACTCCCTCACCATTGACTCATATTCCCAACCACTTGCACAACTATCTGGTATGCACATGACTTTTGTTTGTATTTTCAAATAGTAGTGGATCAGTCTCTTTCTGCCAGGCAAGTGGGCAATCCAAATTTTTCAGAGGGGCTTTTGATTCTCATTATACCAAGCCCCTCCAATTTCAACCTTTCATTCTGGAATGAAATAATGTCACACTTGGTAAAGGACACACCTTTGTAACAATCAACAAGAAAGGAGCAGTGGAGATTGTTCAGAATCCACAGTCATTGGATATTTCTTTCAAGCCTTTTCTGGTTAGGATGGCCAATGGCATTCATGAGGCAGTCTACCTCTCCATCTGCCTGAATGAATTTGCCATCTGTTTCCTTCAGACATATTTTCAAGTTCCCATGCATCCGTCCTTAACAGAATTTCCAGTGGTTTACATACTCAGGAAATTATCAGTTACACACTCTCTCTGTGTGAACAGGAGTCTTTGGATCTTTGTGAATGTGCTCCACTGTATGATATTTGATGTTTTGTATGACTTCATCTACTTCCATGGCAGCATATTTGAATGACATCCTCCAGAAATTTATGATTATTTCTATTATAGTCAAAGGAAAGTATTATCTCATTTATCTTTTACATAATCTTGGTTATCTGATCAATTGGAAAGTCCCATCTTCATCCTTCCCATCAGTTTGTCTGCCTGGGTATGGATTTTCTTACCAAACTCTTGCCTACATTCAGGTGGTCCAAATTGTAATCCTTGTATAATACACTTGCAACACAAAATGGATAACAACTGGGGAGTTTCTGCAAATCCTCGGATTGTTCTATGCTGCAGTGGATATTATCATGCTTGGTTATCTCCAAATCCCCTTTGTAGATGATTATACTGTTGTAAGGATGTCTTACTTCCAGGTCACTTGATTACATGACCAGTGTAATGAGTGTCATTTCTGGACCAGTGACTCATCCATGGCTGGCTCACAAAAGGAATAACTGATAAGCAGACACACCCAGATGTGACCATGTACCAATGCATGTACCTGTTGTTGAGCAACCTATCTGTTATGCTAATCCACAACAATCTCTTGACAATGAAAGCTATCATCAGAGCCTTTCATTTTGGAGTGATTATCTTCAGAGCAAGATGTAGATAATCCTATCAGACAATTCTGCAGTGGTGGTAGACTTCCTTGAATAAGCATAAGTGAATAAGCCTAAGCCATTCAGATTTGGACATTCGTTGTTGATGAACACAACACAATGTTGACATTCAGATCATGCATTCCTGGCAGACTCACTGTCTTGGTTGATGAGGTAACAAATTCTCCTTACAAATTGCCCCCCCCCCCATTTATTGGTCTTTTATCAGATTTTCCAGTTATGGCCACATCCAAATGTGATCTTTTTTAAAGCCCAGTGGGTATTTCCACTTAACCCATTGATGATATTCTCTCTCTTGAGAGGGTCTGTGTTCCTTTGCCTATACCCCCATCCTACGATCTTGGTCCAGAACTGCAAAATGACTGGTATTGCTCCTCCCTGCTTGGACAAATCCTGGATCATTGATCTTCTCGACCTAATGATAGATCTACTCAGACCTAGCTGACTTCAGCAGAACCTCCAGATGAAGATCCTGTGCAGCTTTTTTCTTGAATTGCCCAAATGTTTTATGTGAAAAAGATCTCATTACTTCTTCTTTCATGATATAAACCATGTCATTGGAGCCTAGAGTATAGGTTTGATGCTCAACATTCCCCATGCCTATTAACTATTCTCCTATTGTAAATGTGATCAAGGAAAAGAGTCAAAGGAGAAAACAAATTTATTAATAAAATTGTTTCTCCTACAATATTTACCTGATCTCATTACTTTAATACCCTTCCATCCTCCTTCTATGCAAGCATCCCATTACACAAAGTTCTGCTCACCTTAAAATGGTACCACCTGTGGGTGGCAGAGGGAGATAATGGACAAGAGTTATTGCCCTTTGTACACAGGAAGATTAATTTTTGTCTTTGGGTGGGCTGGATTTGGAAGATGGAATGGCTTATGTTCATAATGTTAATGTGATTGGGTAAATATTATATGAGAAACATAATTTGCTCCCAGTGCCATCCTGGGGGGAAAAGAAGGACATGTTTTTATCTAAATATATCCATACACAGCCATCACAAATTGGATTTCTACTCAAGAATGTATGGAGAATATTATTTCACATTATGAGGACCTCACATTATGAGGACCAAATCAAGTTTGATTCTGACCATTTTCTGGCAAACGTTTACAGAGTTATGTCCCCTGTTTGATAGCCCATCAGTTATTGTCTTGTCTATAAGTATGTTGTGATATAGTGGACACATTCTGGAGGCACAGGTATTATCATTGTCATCACTACCAATAATGGTAACTTTTGCATTAAATTATTTTGCATATGGATGGATTGAGCTGCCCTAATTTACAGAACTTGTGCTTCTAGACAGAAACTTTTTAAATCCATTTTGATATGATATTGTACCCTAAGAGAACTTCAACCAGGTGTGATTTTCACTTTTCTGGCAAAATATTGTCTAGTTGTTTCCCTTGTTTGACTTTGCACTTCATCCTCCAATTTTTTTTCTTCTGCTCAGTAGTTCTTGAATGATTCTATGGATCAAAATTAAATTTTGTATGATACCTTTTTTAAGAACATCTAGGCCATATATGCCTTTCACCATTTTCTGGCCAATTTTGATTGAGTTACCTTCCCTGCAAGATATAAAAGATCAGTTTCACTACATGTAATGTCACTTCTTGTCCCATTTTCTTTTCTTGTCACATCATGCCTTGTTCTAAAATTAAAACTCATTTCAATTTCATAAATTTAGAAAAAGATTTCATGGATTGAACCAAACTTGGTATGAGGCTTTCTGTAAAGAAAACCAGAACCAAGTTTGATTTTTACTGTTGCTTGGCAAAATTAAGGAGTTATGGACCCTGTTTGACTTGGAACTTTGCCATGTAACTGCATCATATTGAGAGGGACATTTATGGGAGTTGGATATATTTCTTGTTTCTCATGTAAAAAAAAAGTGTTTTGTGTGGGAAGAATGTGTTCGAGATGAGGTAGGTTTAAATTTAGTCTCATTTTTGAAGAGCCTATGTAATATTAAATACCAGTTTTAATGCTCCTTATGTTGAAATTGAATTTACAAAATTCAGCACCATGAAATGTAGAGAAAATACTTGATATTTTATTAGTGTAGCTGTTGTAATGAATTGTAATTTTTCTAACTTTTGTATACTATGTATCTAATAATGACAATTGTTTAAAATTATTATTTCAGATAAGTTCTCTGAATTTATACCACCTAGTTCACCCAGAAGTTACTCAAAGATCCAAACGAAGTGCAGAGAATTTTATTCATCGACTCAAGACTGATGCTCGAGTAATTTTGCTTTGTCTTTCTCCTTAATATGTGCAATATGAAAGTATGATTTCAGTCAACAAATTTAAAATGAAAGAGATTAGTTTAGCATTTGCAATTTCACTTCAGTTGATATATAATCTAAAGTTTTTGCAAATTCACTGTCAGATAAATTGTGGGGGCTTACTTTAATAGATCTGTCACAGCTCATGGTTCATGCATCCTAGAAAAAATCCACTAATTTGGTGTTGTGGTGGGTGGGTTTACATTGTTGTGTTAAAAAACCATCCAAAAATATGTGTATGTACATTCTCATTTATTAACGAACATCATGTACATACTGGAATTTCAAGCACATGTTATTATATTGACGCCACATTGGTTTTTGTTTATCTCGATTATCGGTTATCTCTCAATGCTTTTTGGCACACCCCTAGGCTGGTGACATAACTGGGTTTGACTATATATATATATATATATATATATATATATATATATATATATATATATATATATATATACACATACACAAGTGATACCTCTGCAAACATGCCCTCCTCCAGCAATCACAATTATTATATATTCACACACAGAGAACCTTTGTAACACCAGTTCTGGGCCCAATGGCCTGACTAATTGATGTTACTTATAGAAATGGAATTATGGCTGAATGTAGACCCATCTAAGTACCTTGGATTCCAAACAGGATACAAGAATTAAGATTTCTAAGTGTCTCTTCATCCTGATTACTTAAATATGCAATACAGGATGAACTGGCCCAGTCTAGGAAGGTAAACAGAATATAATTTCAGTGATTAACACCACTGTACTTTATTGCAATGGAGAATCCATCTCACAATAGGTAACTTTTTAGACTGTTCAGTGAGAAACAGTTTGCACCCATCACAGTTAAACTTACCATTCCATGAACACTAGCACACTGAAATGAGGATCTCATATGAATGAAAGACCTCTATAATCTTCAACTCATTTGGATTTCACCTAACCAATGAAAATGTACCATTGCCCAAGAGGACTTTTCATGGGGATTAACCTGGCTGTAAATGACACCAATTTAACTAATTTAACTTTTCTCAGGAGCTTTATTATTTCACCTATCATACAAGTCTTGCTTCCTCACTACTTTGACAGCCGGCAAACTCAGCAATGCATTTCCTGATGGTCCCATCTATTTTCAACTGCAATATGATGGTTCATTATTGCTCATGAAGTCCTTCCACTTGCAAGGATATCATTGACTCACTTTGTTTACAATGCCTGCTCCCTCATAAATCATTAGCTATGGAAAGCATGAAATATATGCCTCATCAGTCGACCTGAATACCATGCAGTTCTGACAAGTCAGGTTTGCTCATGGTGGTACCATTTGTCATTGCTCAGAAAAGGCTCCTATCCATGGGTAAGCAGAATTTTCTAACAAAATCACTGTTTGCTCTTGACATTGCAGCTCAAGACCACCTTCAAGATCTAGTCGGAGCTTCAAAATGGTATATTAAAAGAAGAGAGCCATTGCATGAGGAGCTTCAAAATGGTATATTAAAAGAAGAGGGCCATTGCATGAGGAGCTTCAAAATGGTATATTAAAAGAAGAGAGCCATTGCATGAGGAGCTTCAAAATGGTATATTAAAAGAAGAGAGCCATTGCATGAGGAGCTTCAAAATGGTATATTAAAAGAAGAGGGCCATTGCATGAGGAGCTTCAAAATGGTATATTAAAAGAAGAGAGCCATTGCATGAGGAGCTTCAAAATGGTATATTAAAAGAAGAGAGCCATTGCATGAGGAGCTTCAAAATGGTATATTAAAAGAAGAGAGCCATTGCATGAGGAGCTTCAAAATGGTAAATTAAAAGAAGAGGGCCATTGCATGAGGAAAGATTACTTTTACTTTTTTTAACCTCAAACACTAACTGGAAGCTACATCAGCACATACATATGCTTTCATCCTGTATTAAAAGGGTAATTCACTTGGCTCTTTGAGAAATGACCCCAGCTCCAATGAATTTGTTACACATTCTGTCACTGGAGGTTAGCAGTTGCCATGAGCATAGCATTTGATTGGAACTGTTTAGTATTATCCAGGTTGTGGAATGGCAACTTGAGTTGACTTTCTCAGGTTCCTAAAAGATCTTTCACCTCAAAGGGTTCAACACAATTTTGTAGGACCTATAGCCATGGTAAAACAAATCACCTTTCCAGGTCATTTGATAGTTTGCAACACATGGCTTATAACGTACACTAGATTTACATGCCTTCCACTCCAGCAGTAACAAATAATCATGGATTTAGCACTAATCTCTTTGCCAAGGGGAGATCACTCTGTCTGACCAAGATCTTGCGAGACAGTTGAAGCTTTTTAACTAAAGGTTTTTAACCTTGGAGGGCTGGAATTGCAAGGTAGTAGTAGTCTTGTGGCATTGTGATTGGTAAGTATTCATGAAGAAACATATTTTTACTAGAAAAATTTGCTGCTGAAAAAAAAATTTTGATCTCGCTCTCCAAGTTTTATGAACTATAATATATTTAATCACTTAAAACTGTGTATTCAGAGTTGCCATATTGGTGAGTCATTTTAGTCAACATATTTCAGCAATTTCAGGTCAAGAAAGTGATAATATATAAAGTCATGCATTTTTTATGCACAGTTTCTTCACAACTGATAATTATTCCCTTACAGCTCTTAATTTCACCAGTGAGTACAAATTTGGTAAAAGTAATAGAACATAAAAATGATGCTTTACAGTATTTTTCAGTTTCATTTTGTCTTAAGTATGGGTATGTTCATATCCTACATAGCGACACTGTGAAAATGAAAATAATAATGATTATTTCCTAATTCTAGTGAGAGATATTTTTGGATCGCACAATACACATACAATATTTCTTTGTACAGTGATCCCCTCTTATACAGCCACCCCTTCTGCATGGGGGAAATGGCCTTATAAAACGGGTGGCCTTTCCAGAGGGAGACTATATTTGTGAGATGTTTATGTATATGTGTATATAGCAGGAAAGTTACATTTTGTAATTAAACTAATTCTCCTTTCATTTACTCTATTTTCCCACTGCTACAGAATATTCTCCTTATCTTTTACAATCTTGTTCATTTGAATCTTGCAAACAAATTCTTTCAGCAAGTGAACTCTCCCCATTGTCGTTAAGTCAAATAGTTTTTGCTTTTCTTTCTAAAGTATTATTTCTTCCTTTATGTGCTGACATGATAAAGTTTTCTAATGACTTATTCCAATGTTGCTAATTGTACAGTACTACAATTTATTTTTGCAGACAAAATTATCATAAATGAAAAACTTTTTTATAAAGAAAATATACATTTATTATCACATTAATTTTTCGTTCTTTGTCAGTTACCCTGCTTTGTTCAAGGTTAATTGTGTGTGTGTGTGTGTGTGTGTGTGGTGTGTGTGTGTTTGTGTGTGTGTGTGTGTGTGTGTATGTGTTAATTCACAAGATCTATTTTTAGCCAATCTGATGTTATGATCTTGATACGTATGTTGGTCGTAATCATCAATTTACAACAAAGTAGGGAAAAAATGATTTGCTCTATTAAAACAGTGTTAAGTCCATTTCTATCTGACCATATTATGATCTTCATAATTACGTTCAGTTGTAATCGTCAGTTAACAAGAAAACATCCACTGTGTGAAGGCCAAAACTCTATCAAAACATTGCTGACCCCATATCCTGCAAACGTCTGCATTAATGATAATAACCATAGTAGTACATGTACTTTAGCCAACAATTCTTTCAGTAATGAAAACTTCACATCTGGAAACATACATCAGGAAAGATAATCGGATTACTTACCTTAATGTGTATTTAAATATTGGTTCTGTATGTTTTAATTATAAAATGTGGCTTTTTGTGAGGGGTAAATTGTATATTTGTGCACTGATGTTTTGGCTGCTGGTAACATTGAAGAGGAGTGGCCATTCTTGAGGTGTACTTTTGGACACAAACTTGTTGGTGCCAAGGGATTCTGGCCACAAAGAGTGGGTGTCCACTGGTCGGGGTTGTTCATGAAGGGGACCATTGAACAAACTGAATTGTAGTTTTTTTCTCTAAATCATATAATAAAACAATTAGAGACATGAGTTTTATGAACCAGTAAGCATATAATATTGATTGCATTGCATTGTTCTCTAAATCAAATGTTTTTCATTATTAGGTGTTGTATGCAGAGCAACAAGTCATACTTAGTCGAGTGAAGCGCACTCATTACATAATTCACGACAAGCAGGAAGAGCTTCCAATACGTGAGATCACAGATAATTCAGTTTACTATCGTGTACCTCTGGAACAAATTGTGGCAAGAGATGAGATACCCACTCAAACTATAGAACATAGTGACCCATTCTACAAAGATCAGTGGTATTTGGTATGTTTAAGTGTTTCCTGAAAAATAATGTCATTTTGATCACAACAGTCTTTGTTAGGCCATTTCATATCATGAACCAATGAAACCAAATTTCCAAAATTTTGAAAAAGCCTCCTGATTTTCAAAAGAGAATTTATTGTTTTACCAAACTCACATAAGGTGGAGAGCTTATAGCGACACACGAGAGGTCAGGTTGATTGGGACTAATTTCACTATGGTATACATGATATGTTGGCACTTTAGATGATACTGCCAGATGAAATCATATGTTGGAGGATCACTCTGTAGTTTATACTTATGCCAATATATGGTCTTGAATTTAGAACTGCAGAGGTGCTAAGGGAATACATTAATATTCCATGAGCACTATCTAATGATTTCTTCATTATTCTCCTAAAGAGGTGGAATTCCTACTTTTTGTAAATCAGAATTTGCAATGTGTATGAGGAAGGGGTACAGTTTTAATATGAGAATAATATCTTTGAATGAGACCCTTAATAATATGTTGCAACAAATGCATTTGTGATAAATAGCAGTGAATAAAGAGGGGCTCTGGGTGGCTGGGTGGTCTTAACAGGGGTTTTGGAAATGTCTCACAAAATTGTTCAAATTTGTTGTCATCAAACTTAACCCATAAAGCGCTGACTTTTACTGATCACAACAGCCTCAACTCATTCTTTGCCAGCAGCTTCCTGTGGGTCAGATCTTTTTGGGGTTCTCTGGTTTCTTCCTCAGCCATTTATACTGAACTTGAGTTGCTACAGATATAAGACCTGTTTTTGATTAAGCTGATTATATATAATAATGATAATACTGGTACTTAGTAAAGCAATTTTCAATAACATAATCAATAGATCATTTGATTTGGAGTACAAGATGAGACCTGGACTTTCAGGTTAAAAAGTATTGACTTACTGGAAAATATGGTATGTCCAATGATTGTTGTGTAATCATTGTACTGGATTGACTCAAATACTTCACTTTTCTACTGCTTGTAAAATATAACTTTATTTACTAGATCAATAGCATTGATTATTGAAGAATACAGAAATTAGTTAAATTATAACCACACATTAACAGGAGTCAACACATTAGGCTAGATTGATCAGTATGCCAGAGTAGTCAGCTTCCAGACAAAGAAAGAGTGATGTGCTAAATTAGGGTCTGAGGTGGAATTGACAGGCATCTGGAAAACTCAAGCCATGTTAAACATATACCACTTTTAAACTTTAATAATACATTTACTTATTGATTACATTTATCATGATGCCAGTGATGCAATCGCCTGCCATATAGCTGGAAATTTTGTGCCAGTTATACTTTTCCACCTTTTGTGGTTATATTGAATATATTGAAATTCAAAGAAATGTAATATAATTTGACTTTTCTATGCATGTGTGCGTATGTGTGTGTGTATGTGTGTGTGGTATTTCATGCATTCATGAATTTATTTAAAGGCATGGTCTTGTCTGACAGGAAAGGATTTTTAGTTGTTGTACATTTGTACCCTAGTTATTCTTCTGTTTTCAGGAAAACTTAGGACAAACAGGTGGAAAGAGAGGAATTGACATGAATGTCGCCAAGGTCTGGGAGTATGGCTTCACAGGAAAGGGGGTTGTTGTGGCTGTTTTGGATGATGGAATTGATCACAGTCATCCAGATCTGAAGAGGAATTATGTATGTGTATATTCCGAATTTTGTTTTAAAAAAGTACTAACAGACACTTGTTTCACAAGCTAATTTAGCAAGAATTCTGATCATGCACAAGGGATATTTTCTTAGCAGAGACAATGATGCCAATCTAATAAAATTTAGTTGATTATTTATATGCTGTTGTTATTTAACAAAGTACACACAATATTTGATGTAACACTATTAGGAGCTTCAGTATTTTGTTCATTTTTCCTTTTGTTTTCCTTGTATTATTCAGATTTAAATATCTGATCCTATGAACTTTATTCAAACTGAACTAGTTTATGATGTTCCCGAAGTATGCAATATTTGGGGGAAGGGGGTTATTTTCCTCATTTACCATGCAACAAATTGAGACATGGAATGAAAGGAAACATATATAAGATATTTTGTACTAGGTTTATGATTAGGTCTTCATAATAAGCCCATGTACTGCAGAGAAATGATTTTCATCAAGTCTGTTTTGGTAGAAACTCAATACAGAGACATGATTTTCATCAAGCCTGGTTTTATGGATGCTCAATACAGAGACATGATTTTCATCCAGCCTGTTTTGGTAGAAACTCAATACAGAGAAATGATTTTGTCAAGCCTGTTTTGGTAGAAACTCAATACATTGACATGATTTTCATCCGGCATGTTTTGTGGATGCTCAGAAAAATGACATGATTTTCATCAAGCCTAGTTTTGTGGATGCTCAATACAGAGATATGATTTTCATCAAGCCTGTTTTGATTGAAGCTCAATACAGAGACATGATTTTCATCAAACCTAGTTTTGTGGATGCTCAATACAGAGGTATGATTTTCATCAAGCCTGTTTTGATTGATGCTCAATACAGAGACATGATTTTCATCAAACCTAGTTTTGTGGATGCTCAATACAGAGACATGATTTTCATCAAGCCTAGTTTTGTGGATGCTCAATACAAAGACATGATTTTCATCAAGCCTAGTTTTGTGGATGCTCAATACAGAGATATGATTTTCATCAAGCCTGTTTTGATTGAAGCTCAATACAGAGACATGATTTTCATCAAACCTAGTTTTGTGGATGCTCAATACAGAGGTATGATTTTCATCAAGCCTGTTTTGATTGATGCTCAATACAGAGACATGATTTTCATCAAACCTAGTTTTGTGGATGCTCAATACAGAGACATGATTTTTATCAAGCCTAGTTTTGTGGATGCTCAATACAAAGACATGATTTTCATCAAGCCTAGTTTTGTGGATGCTCAATACAGAGATATGATTTTCATCAAGCCTGTTTTGATTGAAGCTCAATACAGAGACATGATTTTCATCAAGCCTGTTTTGTGGATGCTCAATACAGAGACATGATTTTCATCAAGCCTGTTTTGTGGAAGCTGAGTACAGAGATCACTTTGGCTTGTATCTAAATGTATATCTCTATGAAAGTGTGTCCACATAACCCTAGATTACCTTTTGTGCTAAAGGTTTTATTTACCCTTTTATAAATGGCTTTTTCTAGCTAAATAAAATAAAGGTTCAGAAAATATGGTCTCATATTGAATTAAAACCCTGATATCTGTAAATTGAAAATGGATTGCATAAAGAATTCAGCATCACTGTAGTTTGAGTGCTAAATTGACACAAAGAGAATGCAGAATTAAAGCAAACAGAATGATGATTACATTTTTAAGAAATAAAGAGTAGGCTGAAGAACAGTTAGTGATAAACAGGAACAAATGAAATGAAAATGTATTTAATGAATGGATTTGAATAGAACTTATTTTCAAGTTGCCACTGAATTGTGATGGCCAAAAATTCATTAGCATGATAATCCAGAATCCGATTCTTACAATGACAACACTGACTTGTCAGTCATGTCATTCTTCCTGTTGAGGTAGACACAAAAGCAATTGCCAACAAGAACAAAATGCAGACAGAATGGAAATCAAATGAAAACAGAATGCAAATGAAATGAAAAATATTTACTTGTAAAACTACTTAATTCATGAGCTGCATGTTTATAAATAATCATGTTGAAGAATAAATAAATGGTGAAATTCAAAGATTTCATCATATATTTTTGCATTAATTTTCATGCAGCAGTTTTTAAAAAAAAATATTATACAACTCTTCATCAATAACTGATGAACAATAGGGTCCATGAAAATTAACTTCAGAAAGAGATAGTAAGGAAAACAAATTTCAGCTAACACTCAGCAACTGGGATTTTGAGATGTCATTGACACAAAGTTGTAATATAAGAGGGGTGGCCTTTCTAGTATGGGAATAAGGCAGATCTTAGTTTAATATGAAAGCATGAAAGGTGCGGCATGGTTTTGAATATTTAAAATCACAGAAGTAATATGGAATCAATTTAACACATATACAACTTACATCAGTATGTTTTAAAACAATAATCATAATCATCATTCATATTGTAAAAATTGTCAGTAAAAATTTTCTATAAATATCTGGCTGTAACTATCACTGTCCATTGATTCCAGTTTCAAACCACAGTAGAATATATTACTGATGATGTTTATTTCAGTGTTTCTTACATCAAATTTCTCTGCTGTGATAAAATATTTTGCCTCTTTTCATTTAGTCAAATTGCTTTCACATTTCCTTCTAAACTGAGAATGTTGGATCATATTTGGCACTTTAAGCAACAACTTGTTTTTTCACTGGCAATGAATTGGGGTTCCATTTGGCTGAGTGCTCTAAAGCCTCTTAGTAGGTTCGAGTCAGCCAACAAGAGCAAATAAAATTTGCCAGTAGTTTCCCATGGGTCATTGGTCTTCCTAGCATGTTGAAAGAAAAGTCATTTTATTGAAATTAGAAATCAACAAATATTTTAGGTTTCTGTCTGTAAGTATAATTATGATGCTGTTCTCAAGGGGTAAATTTGACAGTTTTTCAACTAATGTGCTGACCTTATAAGAGGGGTGGAGATTCTGGAAGAATAATTTTGAACACAAACTCTTCGATGTCATGGGATTCTGACTGTATAAAGTGGATGATCACTGGTTTGGAAGGTGTTTATAAGGGGGATCACTGTATTAGATCCTTAAGGTAAGATAACGTTAATAAATTGGTCACATACATTATATGTATTTCCAGTTGACATGCGGTACTAACAAATTCATGCATTAGCAAAATTTAAAGTTTCTTCTCCCCAATATCTGCACATTGTAAGCCACCGCATCCAATCAAAATTAAGTTGTTCAAACTTGAACACTCTTCCTACATGATCAAGACAAGGAGATCATGCAGCTTGAATAGACCATAAATAAGCATTTTCCCACTGCTGATCCGTGTTTGTACAAACATCTTTTGCTCAAATACTCCTGTAATGGTTTCTCTCTTGGCTAGCAAGGATGGCCACCAGTAGGCATTTATCAAGATTTTCATTGATTAATATGTTGTCATATATTTGCGTTAATGATTGTGACATTCTTTTAGTAATATGTGTCCATTTATAAATGTGTAAATTTTGTGATGTTTGAAATTTTCAAACAGCAGATGCCATTATTGATACTAAAATGAACAATTTTATAAATATTTAATTTTTACCAATTTACATAATGAGATTTTCATGGCTAAACAAATAGGATCACAATTTTCTGCCCAATTTCTAATTATAAAGCAAATAGAAGACTTTTCTTATCCTTTTTTGTAAGAAAAATGAATTGGGTTCACACCTGGCTTGGCATTACATGCAAAGTTTATGAGTAATCCAGGTGTACTAAAATGAGGGAGCAGTATACATAGATCAGAATTTTTCAATATTATTTGCAATTTGCAAAATTTCAGGATCCAGAAGCAAGTGCTGACATGAATGATATAAATGATGCGAAGAATGATCCAATGCCAAATAAGTCTGATTCTAGCAACAGGTAACTCATATATTACTTTATATTATTTCAGTCATTTTTAGTTTTACTGTTAAAAGAAAATAAACAATAGATTTATATCTTTCAAGATTTCACAAATGAAATTATGGATGAAGAATTTTTTTTTTAAAGCAACTTACAAATGATGCATCATTTAGAATGAAATTAATATTTGCACTCAGAAAAAAATGAAATTAACCATACTATATTGTACAATGATTTTATTTTCTGATCAATAATTTTCCAAAGGTATATAATCTTGTATTTTGCATGTAAGTTTCACAAACATTAAAGAACATATATATATCTTTATTTATATATTTATATGTTTTAGGACAAGCATAAGTATCAAATATATAATGGTAGTCACCCATGAAATATTGGCCTTTGTACACAGGTAACCTGTATAAATTATGCAGCTTCACCTTTCAAACCTCATTTTGAACAAATATTATGTACCAAATAATTTTTATCATCATCAACGTTATTATTATTATTATTATTATTATTATTATTATTATTATTATTATTATTATTATTATTATTATTATTACATAACATGTAATTTTGTGCACTATTAAGAAAGATCATAAAATACATGTATTTGTTGTTCTCTCCAAAACTTTATTCCACACAAGATAAATGAATCCTACACACTCTTTAATTAATCCCATGAATTCAATTTTTAAAAGCTATGATTTTGGTTTTTGTACCATGATAAAAAAAAGCTAATTTCACTGGTAATTAATCAATTTACACAACGACTGTGCAACAGAGGACTAACTTTTTATTTGGCCAACTTGTATAATTAGGTACTTTAACAAATATCTGGATATTGACCAGTTGCTTATCTTGCCAAAATCAAATGACAGTTGGCTTACATGAAAGGCCTTGATGATGACTAGGAAATGAAAGGAAGCCTTATTGTAGTATTGTATGAACTGGAACTTTACATTCCTCTAGAGGCAATGTTTAATGTATTAAATGACCCCAGACCCAATGGAGAATGGATCTAACTCACCTCATCTCAAAGACAATTATAGACAAAACATGAAAATTTAACACATTGATTTAAATGATATGATTTATCTAAATATCTTTCTTATGTACCTAAGTGTTTTGCACACACTGAGTGGTTGCTGTCAATACTCATATTATAAAACAACAAGATACTTTATTTGTTTTTAATCTTCTGTTATGCTGCAGTGGGATATGTAAGGTAAACTGCCTGTCTTATTTAAATTTTTTCAACTTATTTTATCCTGTATTTTGTATGATTAGCATGAATGCATGATTCAAAATGTGGATGTTTTGATAATTACTTTTGCATTTGGTGCATTTCATTATACATTAATAATCTTTTTATTGTATAGAACATTCAGTCATCAAGGTATATTATATATATATATATATATATATATATATATATATATATATATATATATATATATATAATGCCTACTGAATTGACATTATTTCTTGAGATTGTATGCAAAATCAATCTTTTTTATGAGGTCCCTGCATTTTGTAGCGGTCAGACAAACTGAAGTGTAGTGAAGATAAATATTAAGTAATCCACCAAAAGATATAAATATTTTTGTATCTATAGCTCAATGTATAATAAGGTAGCTGGGGTTGATTATTTTATATCTTGAAACACAGTATAATGCCAGAAAATCGAAAACTGAATGTGTGTGGATACTTGAGCATGGAGGGCACTGGTAACAAACCTACCAATGCAGCATTTTTACTAGCTTGTTGACTTTGTGGTAATTGAGGACTTCTTAAATTTGTCATTAAACTACTTATTATTTAAAAAGTAAAGATAACATACTGAAATTTTAGTGATGTTTTCTTTCACTCTAATTGTACATATTGCATCACACTTTTGACAGTCAAACCCTTGTGGTCAACATCATGAAAGAGAATTAGGGAGCCTAGAGTACATAAATGCAATAGTCTTTGTTCCTTCTTTTATCTGATAGTGAAAGACATTGTTTGATCTTTATTCTTCTTGATGACTTGTTTTTTTTTCTCCATCCTTTCCATTCATCAGCAGTTATAGTATTTTGACTTGGAAGGATGTGGTCATTCTTGGTAATAAAACCATGGATTTTCTCAGTAGAAAATAAAACTCATATAAGCAATATGTGTTATGTAAATGTTGAATTATTCTGGTTCAGCTAGCTTGTATTGCTTGCTTCCAGTGTCATATGCAGTATGCTGTTTCATTACATCATAGAACTTAAACTAGCATTGAACAGCCTTTCTCTATGTAGGATTATGTGTGTTTTATATGAAAAATATACTGGAGGTGAGCTTAAAGTAGAGGCTTTGTAAATCGTTTTTGATGTGGAGTGAAGAGCTAATGCATTTTATTTCCAGGAGTTATTGATGTGATTGTTTTGTTTTGGTCCAAATAATTTAGGGGCTATCAAAACCTTAAAACCATTCAAAATCAATGGTAGCTTTTTACTGCATGATGTTCCAGATAGATTGCCCATTTTATGTGTGCAAGCAGAAAACATTACAAAATGAAGAAACTTCGAATGCCTATTAAATTATTGACTTGTGGAAATCGTACATCAAGAAATGATTGAGAATTTATCATTTCCATTGGTATCACTGAAAATATTGATGGTATTAAAACAATGGTTTCTAATTGGAAAGGGATCATTTTTCAATGGGAGCAGGTTTGTAATCTTATGTTAAGTAAAAAGAGAAGTGTTTTCAATTTAACATACATCTATGTTGATAGAGGAGTATACCACTGTTGATGGTGGTCAAACACAGTAAAGAATAATTAAAAGGAAATGGGACATTGTAACTTGAAGAATTTAATATCATAATTGCTTCCGGTGATGAATACCAGGAATTTGACCTTTGTTTATATTTATTTTCCACATTTTAAAAGCGTAATTCATAGCGCAACTTCATTATATCCAGATTATAGGTAGAATTCATTCTATCAGGATGAGATGTTTTTGCAACATTTTTTTTCTTCTCATGTCCAGACATTCAAAATACAATGACTGTACATGTATTATTTTTTAGATGGGATATGAATTTTTCATGGATTTTGTGCTTGCTACAAACCAAAAATTTAAAGGCTTATTGAACAATAATCCTTTTGTGGAAAGAGTGACACTCTCCCCCAGTCCACAAATTAAAGCACAGGTGCATATGTCATGATTCCCAAAACCATGAAATGGAGATAAAAATACCCATGAAAATACATAAATTCACATTGCTTGACAGATATTTTCAAGATATAAGATTGTAAAACACACACACATATATGTGTGTGTGATTGGGTTACTGTAATTGAAATAAAGCATTAGCAAACTTTTAAATGCACCCTGCCAGAACTGAGGTTCCATGATGTTTTTATGTGCTAGGTACACATCACTCAGTAAATCATTTTATCTTCAAAATAAAACAGTTTTGCATAAGTTTTTAAATTGTATTGGTGCTTAGTGACATGGCATGATAATCTGAAAACAGTGCCTTAGACCATTTTAGGGTATATCGTAAAGTGAATTGTTCAAGTTTAAATTACATTAGTTGGAGATAATTAATTGTGTCAACTACTTTAAGGTACAAAATCTATGCTTGTCCATTTTATTGGTGTCATAGAATACACTACAAACCAGTCATCTGTCCTTTTACTCTAGTACACACTATATACTATGTCCAATGTTTCACAGTATTCATATCTTTTGATTCTGCAGCCAATATCTATTTATTGAATGATTCACTTGCAATAATATAATGCACAAAAACGCATCTTAGATGTACAATTCATCTAGTCTTTCATGTCCAAATCGGAAATACACTGGTAGAAATGTGTAGAAAAGTAAATAATTCTTTAGTTCCAAAATATTGGTATTGCATTAATAATCAAAGGAGGAATGAGTTACAGACTATAACATGCAATGTTTCCTGTCCTTTTCTAGGATATAAGCTGTGTAAGTAATTAAGAATTATATCCTCATGGTAGATATAATTTTATATACAGTTTAATAATTGTATACTATGCAACATCAAGTAATGAACTAATTGTACTTTACAGAATAAATAAAAACAATTCCACACTACATATTTGACTAGAGGAAAAAAAGGATGTTTTTAGTTTAATGTGCAGTCAAGATTCCTGACTCATTGAATTTTTTAAAATATAAAGATTGATTCTTATAATTACAGATAGATATAAAAAAGTATGAATGAATCTCAAGAAATAAATAATAACCTTTAATTTTCCATTATTTTAAACTTCTGTCAAACTACACTTTCAAGAATGGCACATAAATATGCTATTCCTTTCTTGTGTTAAAAACTAATAACTTCTTGTTTACTGTGTTAAATGTGATTTTATCCAATCCAGAAGCATGTTATAAATGCTTCGTAAAAAAATGTAAATTATTTTTTATAATTGTATCTTACTTTTATAACTATTTCACATGATATAATGGAATGCAAATGCTGGAATTTAATTTTTATAAATTCAGCAACATTAACTTGATTGTTTTAATTTTTGTGTTGTTCTTTGTTTTATGTTGGGGTAATCCTGCTTTCAATATGACCTGATTTTTAGAATATATTAATTACATTAAAATGTTCATGCTGCCTTCATTATTAATTCACCTGGCCACAAGGCTATGTCCTATGAGCTTTTTCTTAGCTGCCACATGTCCCTTTTTTCTGGGGTTGTCCCATATTTTTGGACCTGTATACTTATGTATGATTTTATTGTTAAAATTCAGTTGTTTGATAAAATACAAAATTAAATTAAAATTTTCCTTGCAATTTCCCATTTAAAAAATGGATACCCGGTTCCATTCCGAAAAGAAATGTATGGAATGTATATAGGGATATAGAGTTCTAAATTGATTGGTTCTGTTCACAATCAGAGCTGCATTGCCAATCTTTGACCACATATTGGATTGTGCAAAACAGTTGCCGCTATCACTGTAGCTCATCTTCCATAGTATTCAACTTTTAGTCATGTAGGAAATGAAAGCAGAAGATTCAGAATTTTCTCCAGCAAAGAAAAGAAAACAGAACAGGAAGAACAATTTTGACATTTTGTTTAGATTTGTGACACCATCTATAAAAGAGAAAACTTGCATTTTGTAAATTATGTTATTTGTGATTTCGCTAATGGGCTTGGAGGTGGCCAGGACATAAAACAGCATGAAAAAGCTAATAAACATCAGCTTTCTGCTTCAACATTCACAAATCCACCTGAACTTGTGATGTTTATAAATGTTAGAAAGAATTTTTTGTTGTTGATATAATTCAGCTGAAGTTCAGTTTACTTAATTTCTTTAGAAATGAACCTTCCTCAGTTACTAGTGTTGTTGGTGATTTATTTTGCACACTTTTTCCAGACAGTAAAATTGCATAGGATTACTGGTGCTAAAAGTAAAGCAGTTCAGAAAAAATCGCACAGAATTCAGATCATTGATGAAAGATGGTACATTGAAATCTGTAATGCTTTAAAAAACAAGGCATGGAAAAGGCTACTATAAACAGCCTGTGTCTGAGTGTGTGTTGCATTTTTGCATCTTCTGAATTGGCACCCAAATGGAACAGGTGCCCATTCAGAGAGTGCAAGAGTGCAACACATGCATCCTTGACATTAAACAATTAACTAAGTTACTGTCCTACATTATTAATAGTTGTCAGTGTTGTAAATATATACATATGTATTAAAGTCTTAAAAATGAGTATTTTTTCCTGAAAATCAGTAAAAAAAAATAATTCATAAGCAGTCTGCATTTTGGTACTCTGAGGTTGTTCATTGAAGCATTCAGCCAACCATCAGCAATTGCTGGTTGACACTCTGAAGTCCATATATCATCAGTTTTTGGAATGAGTTGGACAATGACCTATTCCTACTGAGGTGATCTTGTGTTTGATTAGTACCTTGTTAGCATACTGGAAGCCATATTTCTTATCCATTTGGATCTAACTTGGAATATGTAATAGTGAGTTCCCTACATATTAATTAGATGGCTAATACATTTGTCCAAGCTGGTTTCTCTTTTTCAAATTATATTCCAGATCTGATATTTATCAAACATGAAACGTGGGCTTATATCATCAAGATCTTGGATGGGTTAATATTGAGCAAAATTATTGCAAAGTAATGCAGTATTCTTGAATCAGATTGGCTGACCATGCTATCACTGTGGAGGCCACAATAAGTTTGCATTTTAATGTAGGGGAGGTAATCTGTGATCTGGTCTATTGAGAATCATATGCTTTGGGTTGTAAAGAGGGTTTGTCCCCTTGGAAAACATTTTAAAGCTTCAAAACAATACTTTTGAATACTTAAATTTCATTAGAACAATTTATTTAAATTGGAAGAATTTATAGCTTAGTGATAAAACTGATTATTATTAGTTTAAATATAAATAAAGCATAAAATATAAAAGTTAAACAGAACATAAATATAAAAGTTGGAAATGAATTTGCTCTGTTTCATGTTTTAAAACCAGGTAGGTGCTGTTGTGCATTACTGACTTGCCACTAACAACCACTCAACAAACTTAAAATGTTATTGTTATACTAAAATGCCTGAGCTGTTTTGCTTATTTTATCTTTCATATTCATTTTTTTAAAGCATTTCTTATATTAAAAATTTATTAGGCAGACGTTTGTAAAATTTCAGTTTTGAATTTCAGACTTTAATTAAAAACAACAAAACAGACCTAATGCACTTTTCTCCTGAACTTCTTCCAAATTTAATGAATATATGGACACTATAATTTTACCCATCAACTTTTTTTTCTGACTATATGCAGAATTTAAAAAGAATAACACTGAACATATACCAGATTTGTCTGAATGCTCTGTATAGAGTACATTCAATATCATTCACTGTTAACAGTATTACAAATCATTTTTAGATGTTTACTACTTTTTCCAATATTTGTAGCATCCACAGGGCATAGACTAGAAAGCATGATTTCAGTGATGTCAACCTTTGATGCTGTTTTCTAATTTGTGTTGGGTTTAGATTTACTGGAAGTTATTTCAGACTCAAATTATTTCAGTAATTATAGAGGGAGTGTATATGTAAATATAGTAAAACATCATTGTTGTTGAGCAGTACTGACAATTAGGTCATAAAATTGTAGTTTACTTCTCGTAAATGGAGATCAGAAAGCAAGTTTTGGAATGTCTTTTTCCATCTAATCCAATTGTTTTAGCATGAAATTTTTCCCACTGAGCTAAGCTATGGTTGCCACAATGGGTTTTAGAGAAACCTTGCATTCTATGGGTCGGTGGTTCCCAGATTCTTCCTCTGCCATTTATGCTGGATGCTGTGTATAGCATATCTTGTACTTAGAAATGGCATTATCCCCAGGTTACATTTGTCATTTGCCCACATGAGTGTTATTAGGGCCACTTGGGTCTCTTGTTTGACTGTGTTGATTGTAACAGATGTCCTTTGTTATGACCTCCTTCATTGTAATAAAAATCTAGATATAAAGTGGTCAAACCACGAAACCTGTTTTTAAAATTAAAACCAATTTCAGACTTAGTGTAATCTCCAATTTTCCTAAGCTTAAAGATTTGTATAATTACTTCTGTTGTGTTTGGTATTATTATTTATTCTCTGTTAGTAATGACAGCTTTACATTATTCTGAATTGTATGGATTTAGGACACAATTGTTCTTCCTGATAGCACCTTTCATAATATGGTTTCACCAAGGGACATCACACATACCATAGACCTGTTATAAAACATTTTAAATCTGTTTATTCTTCAGTATTCATCAGTTTAAAGATTGATGCAACCTTCATTCATGTTGAACATCAGTGTTCATCAGTTTAAAGATTGATACAACCTTCATTCATGTTGAACATCAGTGTTCATCAGTTTAAAGATTGATATAACCTTCATTCATGTTGAACATCAGTGTTCATCAGTTTAAAGATTGATACAACCTTCATTCATGTTGAACATCAGTGTTCATCAGTTTAAAGATTTATACAACCTTCATTCATGTTGAACATCAGTGTTCATCAGTTTAAAGATTGATACAACCTTCATTCATGTTGAACATCAGTGTTCATCAGTTTAAAAATTTATACAACCTTCATTCATGTTGAACATCAGTGTTCATCAGTTTAAAGATTGATACAACCTTCATTCATGTTGAACATAAGTGTTCATCAGTTTAAAGATTGATACAACCTTCATTCATGTTGAACATCAGTATTCATCAGTTTAAAGATTTATACAACCTTCATTCATGATGAACATCAGTGTTCATCAGTTTAAAGATTTATACAACCTTCACTCATGTTGAACATCAGTGTTCATCAGTTTAAAGATTGATACAACCTTCATTCATGTTGAACATCAGTGTTCATTAGTTTAAAGACCATCATCCCAAAGTCAATGATAGGGCTTATCAGTGCCAGTCACAGTTTTATTTCCATGCCTGTATAAATTAATCCTATTTTGGGGATGAGGCAGTGCATGTATAAATAAATAATTACAATTTAGATTAGTCTATTTGTACAAGTGATTATAACCAACAAATTTCTCATGTCAGTACTTGTGAAGCTTAAATGTACCATGATCTTTAAACATTGTGACATTTTTAAGTCAACATCTGCATTGCAAGTAAACAACCATTGTGTGATCTCAATGAGTTTTACAGACTTAGCCAAATTAGCCACAATTTTTAGCCAAAATAAGTGTTTCAACATGACTGAGAAAGACTGGATCATAAAACCAGGTACAAGTTTTTCAGACATTTATTTGATGTTTTATAACTATGATTGCTAAGTAGAATTTCTTGCCAATGTCAGTGAATTTGTAATAAATAATTGCCAGTGTGAATTTTTCTTTTTTCTCTTCACAAGTTTATTTATTTGCATTTTCCAGATGAGCTTAATTCTTCACTTTTTAGAAATGTTTGTATTTTTGTTTTGCTTTATCTATGTTAATGCTGTTATATTACAGAGGTTTTGTCATCGGTTAACCTTAGCATGTCTGTTACATCCTGTTATTTATTTAGTTGATCCATTTATTATTTATGTCTATTTGATTTATCATTTGACCTTTGGCCTTTGGTTGAACAAATGTATCAGATCGGTACTTTAATAGCAAACTTTGTAGACAAAAGAAATGTGATCTGAAGTAACTTTGCAATTCATGAACAAAATAAATGTAATCTGAGGTAACTTTGCTTATATATATATATATATATATATATATATATATATATATATATATATATATATATATATATATATATATACATTATCTCTCACTTCTTTCAGTCATGGAACTCGCTGTGCTGGAGAGATTGCAGCCGAGTGTGACAATAATGTATGTGGATGTGGAATTGCTTACAATGCCAGAATAGGTGGTAAGTAATTGTTCAGCAAGTTATGTTTACACTGAAAATGATTTTGGGGTACCATATTAATTTACTTAGTGCATATGGGTGTTAAACAGCTCTACCAAAGACTAATTTGATTCTAAATATTTTACATTATTTGATATAACCGCACTTATAATCCCAATACCAGTGTGCTTTATGTTTTGTGATATAAAATCACCTCATACAGTCATTCATGCCCCTAAAATCTGCCCCAGCCTGGAGTCAAGATCTATATTGGGATCACATTTTGGTTATCTCTTTATAATATGTTTTATTTCTGTAACCCAGTCTCTCAGTTCTACACCATGGGATGGAGAATTGTAAGTATGGTGCATTTTGATCTAGGTCTTTTAATGACTTGCATTTTCATAACTCCTTTCTTGATTGGTATTATATTAGGAGTATAATTAATATAATCACATACTCCATTGCTGTAAGGTTCACTCATGTCTGAGTTCTGAATCAGCATGGAGTCATTAAAGTAGTGAGATTAAGAATTATAATAGAGGTGCATCTTGTCTAAAGGTTTGTCATGAAATACTTGCTTAACTGCTTTAGCACTTCCCTTTATATTTTGAATACTACATCATCACATGCTTCTTTTCTCACACACCACTCCTTTCACTTGGTACTTGAATTCATGGAGAGGAGGAGTCCTATTGTTTCCATGGAAGGAATGTTTGTTGGTTCTTTAAATTGTACAGTTTCTAGACAGAATGGTGATTCTTTTTACTTCTTTCTTCTCAAATTACCAATTATGCAGTGGAGTTAATTGTATCTGAATGTGTGTGAGCCATGTAATGTTAATATTCAAATTCAGCATCAAGACAACATCTGTCCTCAAGGACATTTTTTCTTCTTGTAGTGAAATGTCTGTATATTGAAGTATGTCTCTTCTCATCTCAAGAGCAATTTCACTGATTCCTTTGTAACTTATAATATGAATAATCAAATAAGAATTTTCATTTCTTAAAACGAAAATGAATTTTTTAAAATATTATGTCAGTAAATATATATTAGCACTCTAGTTACTAGAAAAAACATTTATTACCACAAAATTGTTAGATGAAATATGGCAATATTACACCAGTGAGTTGTTTTTTCATAATACCTTTGTTTCAAGCTATGCACTGTATGTCAGAATAAATGTCAAGTAAGTGCAGAAATGAACAAATTAATAAACACTGATTTTCTATAGATTTGATGGAGAAGTGACAAACTGCAATACATTCACTACTCTCCATAGTTCACAAATTTTCATCAGTTTTGAGATTGCTGCAAATCAGCAGTTTAATGACCCAAGGAAAAAAGATCAATCTATGAAAACAACAGATTTCCCTTTCTCAAACTATGAATATAAAGAACAACAAATATGCAATCTTTGTGACAAGAACAAAATAAAACAATTTCTAGTATTTTTCCTGCCCAGGTCTGCGAATTCTGGATGGTGAAGTAACAGGCTTACTGGAAGCTAAGGCCCTGTTATATCACAACCAGTACATTGACATTGCCAGTGCCTCATGGGGACCAAAGGATGATGGCAAGACAATGGAGGCCCCTACCAAGGCCTGTGCAAGTGCTCTGACCCAGGGTGTGACAGAGGTCAGTTAATATTATAATTTTCCAAGACAAAACAGTAATCTATTGTACCAAATATACCGATACAGACAAGTTAGTTTTGTGTATTGCAATATATCTGTTTTCAGTAAGTCAACATTTAATTGTTACTACCCAGGAGGCTATGTTTTTGATGAGACTTTGATCAAATGTAGAATATAGTTTTATATTATTATTTTGATTGAGTATGAATATAAGCAAGATATTAAAGAACTTAAAATATCTTATATTGGCTTCAATTGTTATTGGTCTAGAGATCATATTTTTTATCTGGCTTTTATCAAATTTGGAATATTTGCCTGTATTGTCAAAGTTTCCAATAAAAGATTAGGTCTATCTACATATATTAATAAGGTGATCTTGCAACTCTAAATGGTTGGCATGTAAGCACACTGGAGTATGTATTTTTTTTATTCATTTTTGAATGGACATGAAGTATGCTTATATCATCAAGATATTGAACAACTATAATAATGTGCAAGTTACATTCAAACTTGTAATTAAGGGTGACCCATGTGAAAAGTTCAAATCAGTATTAGTAAACAGGTGACCACTGTTAGTTTTTGAAGAAATTCAACACACAAAATATACAATTGCTGCTTTTATATCTATGTATGTAAGTGTGTGTATATATATATATATATATATATATATATATATATATATATATATATATATATATATATATATATTGAAGGATAATAAGATTTAGTGCATAGTTTTCATTTTATAGTCATCTTGGTTTAGACCGCTTGGTTTCAATGTTCTAAGGCGTAGTATCCAGTATGATTCCTTTTCCTTCCTGGTTTCGGAACTCCAGCTGTGGTTGTTAGCAATAGCGATAAGTATTATATCACTGAAAGTGTTGCCAGGGGAGGAGAAGTGTTCTGCGACCAGGCTTCTGTAGAGCTTTTTTGTCATCCAATCAGATCTATGAAGGTTTATCCTTTTGTGTAGCTTTTCAGTTTTTCCGACGTACTGAAGGGCACATATCTTAAATGTGATGAGATAAATCACATTCTCTGTTTTGCACGTTTTGTTTGGACCATGTATGTTTAGTTTTTCTTTAGTCACTGTGCTAGTGAATGTCTTGGTCTCTATCATATGTTGACAGGTTTTGCATCTTTTATCGCCACAGGGTCCAGATTGACTAGGTTGGTTTTGACTAGCGATTGGCGTTAGCTTTGCCCTGACTATATTTCTCCAGTAAGCTACTACAGGTTTGTTCGGAAGTATTAGGTTTAGTATGTCTGACGATTGCATGGTTGGCCAGTTTTTTTGGTATGATATTACCTACTTTGGGATTGTCTGGGTGATAGGTCAGAATAAATGATATCCTATCAACCTTTTCTTTCTGTCCATATCTGAGTAGGTCATCATGGTTTGTTTGTTTGGCCCTTTGGATTGCCTCCGCAATCAGGTCTTTGTTGTAGCCTCGGTAAATTAAATGTTTAGCCAGCTCTTCAGACCTTTCTAGGAATCTTTCATCATCGGAGCAAATTCTGCATATCCTCAATGCCTGGCTATATGGAATGTACTTAATGCAGTGTTTTGGATGACAGCTGGTTGGGAGGAGATACTGGTGTTTGTCGGTTGGTTTCGAGTAGATGTCTGTGTGTAATTTGTTTTCCACCAGTCTGGTTGTTGTGTCCAGGAAAACATGGTTTGAGTTGGAAATTTCTGAAAAGCTACACAAAAGGATAAACCTTCATAGATCTGATTGGACGACAAAAAAGCTGTACAGAAGCCCGGTCGCAGAACACTTTTCCTCCCCTTGCCACACTTTCAGTGATATAATACTTATCACTATTGCTAACAACCACAGCTGGATTTCCGAAACCAGGAAGGAAAAGGAATCTCACTGGATACGCCGCCTTAGAACATTGAAACCAAGCGGTCTAAACCAAGAAGACTAGAAAATGAAAACTATGCACTAGTAAAATTTAACATTTTCTGAATCTTATTATCCTTCAATTTTTACTATAAGAATAACCGGTATAGAATCAAATATCCGGGATATAATCTGCGTTACATATGTACAAAAAGTAAAAATAGATGTCGCTTTGGCTTGTAAACTTTTAGGGAATTATACAACGTTTTCAGTTTCTGCATCTAGTCTATACAAGCTGGTTGTATTTATAGTTTTAGCACATGTGAAGACAGCCATGTAGAGGTTTACAAACACAATGTTTTTGTGTTTATTTGTTTATCGTATATATGTTTTGTATTTGCCTTTGAAAAAGACTCATTAAGAGTCGAAAGCGCTTAGGCTAGTTAGTTACTTAAGTTTCGTACTGTTCGTGGTCAGTTTATTGCATCTATATATATATATATACACACACACACACACACACACACACACACACACACACACACACATATATATATATATATATATACACACACACACACACACATATATATATATATATATATATATATATATATATATATATATATATATATATATATATGTGTGTGTGTGTGTGTGTGTGTGTGTGTGTGTATGCAGTAGATACAATGGAATCAAGTAAAAATGATTTTTCACTAAAATGGATGAATTCTTTTTACTTCTTTCTTCTCAAATTACCAATTATGCAGTGGAGTTAATTGTATCTGAATGTGTGTGAGCCAAGTAATGTTAATATTCAACTTCAGCATCACATCATCATCTATCCTCAAGGACTGTTTGTTTCCTGGAGTGAACTTTCCATATCACTGTATAATGATTTATTAGTCTTGTAAATATTTTTCTAATTAATATATGTTGCATGCAAGATTACTGTATCCTGCACAATTTAGCCAACCTATAAATTAATTAATCACTGTTTGTTAGAAGAACAAAAATCAGATCTTTTCTGCATTTTGCACCAAGACAAGACACTAATGTCAGTACTAATTGACAGCTTACATATGACTGTGAAAATGAGGACATGTTCTTTTTTTGAGCTACCTTGTATAGTTTGACATAGAAACAGCTATTCACACTTCAAACAATATCTGGCTTAAACAGTTGCTCAGCTTGCTTTGATTTAAATAAAAGCAGCAGTTTAAGAGACCTATGATAACTAGGGAATGAAAAGAAGCCTTATATGACTGCTGTTGTTAACACTGAACAGAAGGTTTGCATGCCTGCCTCTGCAATCTTTTGAATATTGCATGACATCAATCTAATGAAAAGGAGTGTGTCTTGCATCTCTCCTCAAAATATAAACTTTTTCATTAGAGATGACTTTGATAAAGAGGTATACAGATGAAGATATTAAACTGTGCCTACCACATTGGTAAAAGAAGTGACTCACATTTCTGCTGTGACAAATGTCTACCTTTTCTACCATCCAGGTAACCAGTCCCTTTGATCTTCTCTCCTAATGAATAAAACCAGATCAGTTTTGAATTTGATATATTGACAAAGTGGATGGATTGTAGTGAGTGAAATCATACTATGAAATGTTTGCACATTGATTCAATCATATGCTTTGATTTAAACATTTTCTTCCTCATAGAGTGAAGGTTTAGTTTGCATACACTGAGCATCACTTTAGACTCCAGTGACTGCTTAATGGAGTGAGAAAACATTATTTGGTTATGAAACACCATACAACTGGCCAGGAAAAGCAGGCAGTCATTATATACATGACATATATTATAGGAAATTTGCTGGAGGAGAGAAATTAATATGGCCATTGAGACCACGTATATATGTGACCATTTGGACCGTTTTGACTTGATCCATATTGACATAAGTTCCATCTTGTAATTAAGGCAATTATAAATATTTCTCAGTAAGTAATTGTGGTCTTTTTTGTGATATTGACTTTGATACCAGTAAGAATGTAAAAGCCATTTCTGACTTTAATAATTTTATTGCAGAGAATCATTTCTATGTTCATTACCACTTTGGAAATTCTAAAATACATGGAAACAAGTTTGATATGCTGGTGAAAAAGAGTTTGTTGTTAGAATTTTCAATTATATCTTATATTTAATGTGTATTATGTTATTGTGTTTCATATTTTACTACAATTGCTCGCAAATTAAGTGAAATTTATAATTTGTAGTTTCAATTTTGATTAAAATGTGAAAACCCTAAGAAGATTTTCTCCTGAAACACTTCTAACTTTAATTACCAAGAGTTTAGAATCCTGTGGCCTTTTTATGAAAAAAGGTGGATTTTAATTTCAGTTTGCATGAAAGTCATGTGACTTTGTAAAACACAATGAAAGTCATCTGTAAACTTCACATTGAATTTGAAGACCTTGGATGACTGGTTATGGGCAAGACATAGTGATTATTAATTATGCCTTTAAATTTTAGATGACATTTTATCTGTTTAGTAAAATAGGTCAAGTTGACATGTTTTTGAGTTTGGGAGATAGTGTACAGTCTGATTGTGTTCTTATGATATTGCATAAGCATGCTTAGTGAAAAAAACAACTGTTAAGTCCTGTAAGCTAGGTAAGTGATATCAGACCCATTGGACCTCTTGTTTACAATACCATTTTGAGATGCTTATTGTATATAGGATTTACAGACATTTGTGTATTCTTTCTCACTGACCAGTTTTGCATTCATATACATTTATCAGTAAATAATGATCACAACATAATTGCCTGTAACAAGAATACAGCTGTAAGTAATGAACACAACATACTTGCTGTCACAAGAGCATGTCAGTAAGTTATGATGGCATCATATTGCCTGTCACAAGAGTAAAGTAATAAGTTATGACCAAAACATACTGCCTGTCACAAGAGTACAGTAATAAGTTATGACTAAAACATACTGCCTGTCACAAGAGTACAGTAATAAGTTATGACCAAAACATACTGCCTGTCACAAGAGTACAGTAATAAGTTATGACTAAAACATACTGCCTGTCACAAGAGTACAGTAATAAGTTATGACTAAAACATACTGCCTGTCACAAGAGTACAGTAATAAGTTAAAACCAAAACATACTGCCTGTCACAAGAGTACAGTAATAAGTTATGACTAAAACATACTGCCTGTCACAAGAGTACAGTAATAAGTTATGACCAAAACATACTGCTTGTTACCAGAGTACAGTAATAAGTTATGACCAAAACATACTGCCTGTCACAAGAGTACAGTAATAAGTTATGACCAAAACATACTGCCTGTCACAAGAGTACTGTTAAGTTATGACCAAAACATATTGCCTGTCACAAGAGTACAGTAATAAGTTATGACCAAAACCTACTGCCTGTCACAAGAGTATAGTAATATGTTATGACCAAAACATGCTGCCTGTCACAAGAGTACAGTAATAAGTTATGATCAAAACATACTGCCTGTCACAAGAGTACAGTAATAAGTTATGATCAAAACATGCTGCCTGTCACAAGAGTACAGTAATAAGTTATGATCAAAACATACTGCCTGTCACAAGAGTACAGTAATAAGTTATGATCAAAACATACTGCCTGTCACAAGAGTACAGTAATAAGTTATGATCAAAACATGCTGCCTGTCACAAGAGTACAGTAATAAGTTATGATCAAAACATACTGCCTGTCACAAGAGTACAGTAATAAGTTATGATCAAAACATACTGCCTGTCACAAGAGTACAGTAATAAGTTATGATCAAAACATGCTGCCTGTCACAAGAGTACAGTAATAAGTTATGATCAAAACATACTGCCTGTCACAAGAGTACAGTAATAAGTTATGATCAAAACATACTGCCTGTCACAAGAGTACAGTAATAAGTTATGATCAAAACATGCTGCCTGTCACAAGAGTACAGTAATAAGTTATGATCAAAACATACTGCCTGTCACAAGAGTACAGTAATAAGTTATGATCAAAACATGCTGCCTGTCACAAGAGTACAGTAATAAGTTATGATCAAAACATACTGCCTGTCACAAGAGTACAGTAATAAGTTATGATCAAAACATACTGCCTGTCACAAGAGTACAGTAATAAGTTATGATCAAAATATGCTGCCTGTCACAGGTATTGACCCAAATAATCTGACCTGGCCTCTTTGGAAAATATCAAGGGGTCATTTGTAGATTGAACCCTGATAATGTGTGATGAAAGAGTGAGTTTTAGTTAGTTCATATTGGTACACATATTCTAGGATATGCATATGTTACTCCCTTAATTGGCCCCACTGTAACCAAGTCATATGTGTATACATTCTAGTTAATGCATATGATACTCCCTTAATTGGCCCCACTGTAACCCAGTCAAATGTGTATGCATTCTAGTATATGCATAGCAGATACTCCCTTAATTTGCCCCACTGTAACCCAGTCACATGTGTATGCATTCTAGTATATGCATATCAAATACTCCCTTAATTGGCCCCACTGTAACCCAGTCACAGGTGTGTACATTCTAGTATATGCGATAGATAGATAGATAGATAGATAGATAGATAGATAGATAGATAGATAGATAGATAGATAGATAGATAGAGATAGATTGATTGATTGATTGATTGATTGATTGATTGATTGATTGATTGATTGATTGTAAAAGTTAGAATTCACAATAGTCAACTCTGTAATTTTGAGTTCTATAATCTTTTGATCTCACCTCACCATTATGAAGTCTCTCTATGAAATGAAGCTTGCCATTCACTGAGTATGCCTTACACTTGATTCCTTTACTCTCTGATGACATTTCAAAATGACTGAGATACATTATTTGTTAATAAATATACATTATTGATGCTAAGTACATAATGGAAACAATGATGGTCAATTAAATGTATTGATGTTTGAGACAGTAGTGACCACAAGAGCTTATTCAGGTAGGATTTGTATCAGTCTTTGAATTATTTTATTGTTACCCCCTTACTTGATTTAATAGAAAAGACATAAAGTGATAAACAACACAGGTCTCTTTTAATTGATTTTTACAAAGCAACAAACACTTCCCCAAGTTGTAGATCAAAACATGAATGGCACCTAATTAGATTTTCACAGAAATGCTCCTAGGTATCAGTATGATGGTCAGTTGACTCTGTTATTGTTTTAATGTAGAAGAGTATATGCCACTATTATTCTGTTTACATTGGAACAGAACTAAAAGATTAAAACAGGAATTAAATAGCCTGACAAGGCATATTTAATGGTTTTCATTTCTTTCAATGTTTGTATGTGGTGTGGTTTTTTTGGATTTTTTTAATGTAGCATCAACAATTTTTCAATAATATCTCTACAATTTTTGCAGTGGGGCAGTTTATAGTGATATCAAGTACTGGGGCATGATATGCCACAGACATGTAGCATGATGTTCCACCCAGTGGCATTACCCTTATACCAAGCCAACCAGTCCTAACACTATCCTCATAATGCTGAGCACCAAGTAATGCAGCTGTTAGTATCATTTTTGTAAGTCATTGGTATGATTCAGCTGTGGTTTCTTTTTATTTTCAAGTCCCTTATATATGTCCATATCCCATGGGTAAAAGCAGAAACCTGTAGATTTGGCAGCTGGTAGGTCTAATGTCAAAAACACTGAAGCAGAAAATTAATATGATTTTCTTGTATGTCTCAGTTCCTGGCCTAATTTTAATCAAATTTCATAATAGAGTATACATGAGTATGGGCATGTCCCAATTGATACTCAAAGGTAAAAGGTCAAGGTCAGTGAAAATGAAATGTTACATTTGAAATGTTTCAGCCTGATATATCAAGTTTATGGAATCCAGATGTCATTAGCATTATAGCTAGTCAGCTCTTGGGCAGAGGCATCGCCATATCGATTCTTAGATCCAGGGATAAAGTCAAGGTCACTGTAGCTGATGTTGTCATTTTGGGTTCCACATAATAAGTTATCTGCCACACCCAGTTTATATCAACCTCGTGGTTGCACTACTCTGGAGGACAGAAAACTTAACTGCATCTGTAATCACTGCATCGGTTCAAGGTCACTGGATATGATATTGTAGAATTGTGTTATTTTTCATTTGAATAACTTCAATTGGTTAGGGGATCAGCCATTTTTCTGATGGCTCCTTTTGTGTAATATTACTGTATATCTTAAGTTTGCTCCATGGTGTACTTGGATTCTCTCTCCCACCTGCATAAGGAGAAAACTGCATCATTATACTACCATTCATAGATAAAACATACTTTTTGCATGGGAATCTTGTTTAAGTCCTGGTATTTTTCTAATATCAGGGAAGGAAAGGACTGGGTACTATCTTTGTGTGGGCAACAGGAAATGGTGGCAACAATGGAGACTCCTGTGGTGCTGATGGTTATGTAGGCAGCATCGAGAGTATTTCTATTGGCTCTGTAACAGACCAGGGACACAAGCCATACTTCATGGAGGAATGCAGCTCTACAATGGCGGTTGTTCCAACGGGAGGATTATCTTACCCTGGAGAGTCATATAGTGGGGAAAAGATTAAAGTGGTAAGTAATGAGAGGTCTTTAAATATTGCACTAAGCATCTAGCATATTTTATAAGCACTTGATTTAGAGACAATTTGACTAAGTAAACCTTTCCATTGTTTTGGCTGCAAAATCTAATTGATATTTGACCCAGGTTTAAGTAAGGGTTTACTTTGCACAACCAATTTCTCTGTAGATGGTGACTTAGTCAGAGCTTCACGTTGACAAAATATACCATTCATAATCTCTGGAGCAGTTGTTACATTTCTGTGCAAAGTCTTACACTTAAGTCCTCCATTGAAGCTTTATAGTTCTTGACGAAACTAATGAAGCTGAGAAATTCATAATATGCAATTATATCTAATGCACAGTAACACTGATGATTCAGAAACCTGGGACAATGTTTACATGGAAACCAAATTTGACACAGTAACACTTTGATCATACTATCAGTGAAATTTTATTATTGGATCATGGTAACTAAATAGATGTCAGTTGTGCAGCAACATCATGGAGAGTTAAAATAAGTACAAACAATCACTTAAATATAAAAGTCTACTTGGCACTGAGCAGGTAATTTACTGTTCAGAGGATCATCAACTGGGAAAACAAAGCATGATATGTGATTACAGCCAAACATAATAATAATAATAATAATAATAATAATAATAATAATAATAATAATAATAATAATAATAATAATAATAATAATAATAACAATAATAATAACAACAACAATAATAATAATGATAATGATAATTATGAGGACTTTGTATAGTGCCTAATCTTTAGAAGCTCTATGTACTTTAAAACATCAGACAAGCATATATAATATGATTGCAAAAAACAAACACTATGAAATTATAAAACAGAACATGCTGAAAATATTTAAGGTAAGAAAAAATTATTAGGTCTTTAAGTCTGTTCTTTCAGTTGAAGTAGGGGAGTTTTAAGAATGCTCTTGAATGAGATCACTGTCTTTGTATCTGAGTTTAGTGGTCAACTCACTCAACGTTGCTGGGCCCAGGTATGCAAAAGAATGTTGTCCAAATTGTTATGTATTAGCTCGTTCAAAGTAACAGAAGCAAATAGTGGAGACAACAAGCTTTGTAAGTTTAAAAGATAATTTAATTTAAAACAGGACTTAGATTTATGAATAAACATCCCAAACATTTATCCTAGAATTGTATATAAATAAGAGTCCTATTAATAAAAAGTTCCAAATGAGTCTTGTTTGAAAGTCACATTGTTTCAAAAATGTAGGATGATGATGTCAGATGAAGTCTTTACACAAATGTTCATAATTTCATGTTTCCAAGATGGAGGATGGTGACATATCAGATGAATTCTTTATGCAAATGTTCATAATTTCAGGTTGAACAACAATTTGTACAGTCTGTTCTGTTTCAATTTTTAATGAATTTCACTGAATGTATTCCCCTAAACCACTTGTATAGTTCTCCAGGGAATAAAATAATATTCCAAGGTAGATTAATTCTTATAGCTGTCAAGGCACATCTTTTACAAGGTATGTCTCTAGCATTATAGATGTAATGAAGATTTAACTCTGTTTCCGACACAAGGAAAATATACCATTCTTCTACTCTAACCCAGCACAAGAAATATTCCTTCTCAAAGTAGAATATATAGTTTACAACAACACAGCTGAGAGATGTTGTTTGACTGATACACAGCTTAGATTTTATATGACTGCTCCTTCTCACAGGGACCTAAATCTGTTTAAACTAATACTGAGTTGTCATTACATGCTGCACTCACATGGATTAAACCTGGTATTTCATTATCTGACAATGCATAGTACCCAATATAATAACATGTACTTGGAAAAGACCTTAGCTGCAGCTAATCATTTACATTGTATGATTTTATATAAACAACTCTTACAAAAGTCAAGAAACATTCTTTTGAAATTCAAGAAATATGTTGAGGTTCTAAATAAACAAACTCTTATACAAAATGTCTTATACAAAATGTCAGTTTCTGTGAACAAAAATCATCATAACAATAAAACACAATGATACGTAAATGAAACAAAAGAATTCAAATTTTTACACACAAGTAATTAAAATAAAGAGTTGTAATAATATGATATTATTTTATTGTGGGAGTAATGAGAATAGGCCTGTCAGAAGAGGATCAAAAGATTCTTGCTGGTGTGTATGCATGGTTGATGACAGATAAGAATGTTGGACTGGAGCCTGTCATCGAAACGTAGCACAGAGAATAAATTTTTTGTCTCCTTTTGGATTAAATGGATAGCTAGTGTAAAGTACAGAGCAGGGTTTAGGTGTGCTCTGATTGTGGTACATACTCTTAGGATGATCCAAGCTGATGTGCTTTGAACTTACAAAGTTTCTGAAGTAGATAATGAGATAAACCAAAATTGAGTTATAATATTCTAGTCTTGAAAGTACAAATTAACACACAGGTATTTTGTTGGCATCAACTAAAAAATAATTGCAAATGGAGATGACACAACTCAGCTCAGGATTTGCTGCCTTGCTTATATTCATGACATGTTGATGCAATGAAAGAGTACTGTCAAAAGTAACACCTAGGTTTCAAATTGACAGTGTGAATTTAATGTTATTGTTGCAGATTTTTATTGTCTGTGGTAAAGGATGTGAATGAGAAAGTCTTTGTGTTTGTAATCAAAATGGCTTCAGTCTTATCATCATTCATCTGCAGCTTGTTACACATCATCCATGATTTCACATTGGAAATGCACCTCTCTACACCTTGGATGGTAGCACCATCTTCAGTTGGGTGGCTAGATTTGTATCTTTGGGTGTCATCAGCATACAATTGGTGAGACACTCAATGATGATCTATGACACTTCAGAGTGGCTGAGTGTACAGAATGAAGAAAACAGGTCCAAGAACAGACCCCTGTGGAACACCACAACATAGAACAACTGGGCTGGAGTGTTTTTCATTTAAGGACACAATTTGTGTCCTGTTGACCAAGTAGGACTTGAACCACAGTAAGGCTGTATCGTGAATGCTAAATACATGCTGGAGATGGTGAAGTATTTTATCATGGTCTATTGTGTCAAATGCTGCACACAAGTCAAGGAGGGTGAGGAATATAATCTTTCCGCTATCCAAAGCAGATAGGTATTAGAAGAGCAGTTTCAGTGCTGTGGCAATGATGATATGCAGAAAATCATTGCTTAAAAGATTGCTTGAATTCAGATGAGGTACAAGTTGGGATAGAACAAATTTTCTAAGATTTTTTTACATGAAAGGAAGATTAGAAACTGGGAGGTAGTTCTGTGCACCAGGAGCACCTAAATTACTTATTAAACAAGGTTACTTGCACCTAACTGACTATACTATGGTGCTGAGATTTATCACATTTGTGGCTTGATCAAAGGAGTTGTCAACTAGTATAGCACAGTGGGTGCTGCTTTAATAAATGCTTGACTTAAGCAATTTTAAGCAATTTTACATGGGAATTTGAGCTAGCTTTTACAAAAGGCAAATAAAAATCTAGCATAACCTTTGATTGTATCAAACAGTGTTTATACAGCAATCACAATATATTACACAAATACAGGTTGTTCAGAATGACATGAAAAATAAAGCAATATACTTACTATTAAACAACTACATTAAGCAACATTAATGGGGTTTTTTTTGTTATGAAAAATATTCAATATATTAAGATTATTAAAATGGAAAAAAATTGTTGATAAAAGTATTGTATAATGTTTATTGTATTGATTGTGATAAACATTGTGCATACCATAAATATGTTTCTGGATGGAAATAGTGGCATAAAAATGTAAAAATATTGTAAGTGATTATTATATCTAGAGGTTCCAGTATTACATCTAGATTTATCAATGTTTTGTATGGCATGCTGGTAAAATGAAACCTACTCTGCAATATTTGCATTCTCTGTTAAATAAAAAATATTGATTCATAAGTTTATATATGGTTTTTCAGAATTATGAATGAACATGTAGCCTATTTGAATGTTAGGTGATGAGAGCTTGACATATAGATCTTACATGATTGCTTTCTTTATTTTATTAATAAGACTAGTAACATCTGAAGATGTTTTACCAAAGCTAAGCATATGCCTAAATGCCCAATCATAAAACAGGTGAGTATTGCAATGTGTTGAGGGGCAATGATAAGTGACAGCTTAAAAATATGATATTTAAAATAGCCAGTGCTAGATCTATTTATGGTAAAAACCACAGGTCGCTGCAGCAGTTTTGACCTTTGATGTATTGCTTTGAAGATTACAACTTCTGAGTTATCTGTTATAATGTTGCCATATTATCAAATGTAAAGCTGTGCTCTTAAAAACTGTTGGAGTTAGATGATTTGATATTAGAGGACTTGAAATGCTTTAGCCATAATGTAAAATAGTGCACTGACTTCCTTTTCTCTTCACTGTAGGTGACAACAGACATAAATGGGGGCTGTATTGAGAACTTTGAGGGAACCTCGAGTGCTGCCCCACTTGCAGCTGGCTGTATTGCTCTGGTCCTAGAGGCCAAGTAAGTATCTCAATGATGATATTATGTCACTTTCCCTTTCAGCATTTAGACAGATTTTAAGTTAGGTATCCTCTCAATGATGATATTATGTCACTTTCCCTTTCAGCATTTAGACAGATCTTAAGTTAGGTATCCTCTGGTTTCATTATATATATTCATTATGGACTTGTATTGAAGCCCTGAAAGATGTTTACATCAAGCAAAATAAAATATGTGCATTTGCAGTTTTCCGTAAAGTAAATGTTTTAATTGTCAACTTCTTACTTTGATAAAGTTTGTTCTCTCTTATGGTCGCAAACCTAGTTTCCACCTACCCCTGTCCCTGCTGATTTTTAACATGAAAAGGGTTAAGGATTAAGGCTGTAACAGATGCACAAATCTTAGTCATTTCAGTCATCAATTTATAATTTGTGTCTCATTGTCAACAAGATGTTTCTAACACTGTCATGTTCTTGGTGTCTTAAACCAAAAAAAGCTTCACTACATCACATTTACCATTTTCTGGAAAAAAAACTATCAGCTCAATGAAAAAATTTCTTTTCTGCAACTTTCTAAGGTCAGAATCAAAACCATACCTTTAATTCAAATTAAAGTAAATAAATGTGTTTATAATTAATAATGATCTTATATTCTTTTATCACAAAAATATCTTAGCTGTGTATTATCTTTACAAAATAAAAGTCATTGGTCAGGTATACCATTAACTTGATTTTAGATTGAGATCAGTTATAAAATACAGATATAGATATAGATAACGGTTTTCAGTGAAGAGTTGGATGCAAGCCTACACATACATAAAAGGAAAACATTTGTCATCTTCATTCAATATATGCAATGCCTTAATTCTGATATTTCAAAACAATTCAAAAAAAGGTGCAAAATATTGCTCGTGCATCACAGAGTTTATGGAACTCTTTGAACTAATACATACCTGTGTTGTGAAAAACAGCTTCGCCATGGTATGTCAGTTTTGAAGTTTCATTAGCTTTGAATTGTGAAGAAGGTGACATTGTTAGGGACTGCATGTTGCAATTAATTTAGAATTATAAATCAGTGAATGAAGTATGTATGATATGTGCATTTTTTATATTTTTGATGGTTTTCATTGTTAGAATCAATAGAGGGGTACAAGCTGTGGTGGTAGGTGTACACTGTAATTATTTGCATCTCTGGAAGCAATTCGTGTTTGGTAGTATATTAAATTCTCTGCATAACACAAGATTACTACTGATTGACTGGAAATTCTTTGTACCAGAAGTAGGTTCTTTTTCAACTTTTTAATAACTTGTAAACAGTTTGAGGTTTTTTGTCATTTATTTACACTGTAGAGGTACTTCACAAATGTAAATAAGGAAATTTCACCAGACTGGATTTTGATAGTTGGCTCCTACAAATGTCTTAACCCATTCTATCCTGAGAAGCAATTCTAAATACACTGTGATAAAACAAAGCATCACACAGCAGCATCAGAAAAAATTTTGATGACCTTCACCATGTTTACAAAAAATGTTGTAACAATCTTATTTATTTTTTTAAGTATATAAAACTATGTATCTGAAAAGGTAATAAAATTGGCAACACAGTGATATATGTTTTGTTAAGATTTACTAATGTACAAGCTTACAACTGTATTTTGAAATAGGGCTTGACAAACAAAAAAAAATTACCATGAACTTCAGTGAATCTTTTCTCCGTGAAGATGAATGAAATGCTCCAAATAGTATTGGAATAAAATAAAAATAATTCTATTTCTAATATTTTGGTCCAAATTTGAAGTATGTAGCACTGTTACTTCAAACATTATAATAATTTTACCAAAACTGCACAACTAAATACTAGGAATAATTTGTTGAGTTCACAATCTAGAACATGTTCTTCAGCCTGCATTTTCTCAGAAAAAACTTGTCCACAAATTATTCCTAGAAATCTTTAAACTGAATTATTAAAATTTTTGTCCAAATTTTGAAGTCCACATCATCACTAGGTTAGTATTCTTCTGGGTGTTGAACAGTTGCCCCTCAATCAATTTAAATTGTGGCTGCAACCAAGGAGAAGAATCACCCCCGGAATGAACATATTTAAATCCTTCAAAGTTAGCGTACTTGTCTGAATCACTGTCGAAAAGTGGATGCAGTCATGAATCATCTCTTTTATCAACTTCATTTACATCAATTAAGTCAATATTATCTTCAGAATCATCAAAATCTTCAACTTCAATGTCACTACCTTCACTATCAATATCCATGTTCACATCTGAGCCGTTGTCCATCATTTTAACGATCAATTTTCAATTCAGCTGTGTCATTTTTAACCACTTTTTTTTTTCAAATTTTTCTGCATGTGTGCTTTAAGCATTCCCTGTCATTGTTATGAAGTACACAAGTCTTTGTGATCTATAACACGTGTTTCTAGAGATGCCACATAAAAACCTAGTGAAACTGCGACTGAAAGTGTATTCCAGATACAATGGGAGTCTGCGACTAGAGGTGTAATCATGATAGATTGAGTTAATAAGAAATTAATGCAACATAAAATTATTTAATGTTTAATCAAGGATAGAACATACATAACATGTATGTTATGAAGTTGTTTTGCAAATAATTAACGGTACGATCTGCGGGAATTAAATTATCCATCTGCAGCCGAAATATGAAATAAGAATAGACATTTAAGGTAAAACATGTCTTTTCTGTCCCAAATATCCAGGTGTCCTGTATTCGTATAAATTAAATATGACTGGGGTTTTTTTTACAATAAATGGTTCTACTATATTCCAGTCCAAAGCTGACATGGAGGGATATTCAGCATATTGTAGTGAGAGCTGCCAAAATACAGAGTCTGAATGCTACCTGGACCATCAATGGGGCTGGCTTTCATGTCAGTGATGCCTTCGGCTTTGGAATGATGGATTGTGGGAGAATGGTGGAACTTGCTCAAAGCTGGACAAATGTGCCACCACAACATATCTGCAAAACTGATCCACAGAATGTTAACGAGTAAGAATTTTGTTCATTACATCTCTGGAAAAACAGATTGTAGTAGATTGTGTCAGCTTCAAACAGTTGACATTTAGACAAAAAAGATTAGGGTAGTCTTGCCATAGTCAATTGAAGGAATTTCAGAATGCCATTTCTCTAAAGAATATCTTTATAGTGCAGTAATATAACAGTGATGTCAAACTAATCTCCTTCCCATCTTCTCATTCCACCCCCATGTCATCTTATTGAATGCAGAATTATAAATAATATATTTAAAATATTTTGGAAAAAATTAGATCCATCTTTGCACCTATTTCATCATTTTATAAATCCAATTTGAAAGAATTCCTATGCAAATATTATTTAACTATTTCCATGTTCTATTCAGATTTGTCATGGAGGAAAAGCATTCCAATCAATATGCAAGAAACCCTTCCCCAACGTAGTTTCATTTTCATTTTATACATATATATATATATACGTTTTATATATATGCAGTTACTTAATGCAGTATTGCCATGGACTGCAAGAGCATTTTACTTATTGAATCTAAATGTATAACATTATGAGTGTTTTCAAAAATCATTATTTGACAGAATTAAATAAATCTGTTACTGTAAACACAGTTTTAGGTATTTTTATCATTATCACAATACTGTCGTTTAATACATAATGCATACATGCTAACCATTACGCTTCTGGCTTAATCATTACACTTGTTTTCACTAAATTATGCCCTACGCGTAAATGTACTTGCGTTACACTTTTTTGGTATATCCCCTCCCAAAAAGTTAATTTGTTTTCTCATTTTTAATAACATCAAACTAATCACACAAAACATATTCTAGAAAAGTTGGCTTTTGAGTAACTATGACATAAAAGTACACTTGTCTGTAGACTAGCGGTGACTTTCCTTAGTGTTATGTTATATTTATAGCAGCTGCCCTATTTCCAAGAAGACCTCTGTTCCTATTTATAGCATCTGTCTGGCTTAGGACATAACAGACTGGTTTTCTAATTTTTGATCTCTGCTCACATATTCTTTGTTAAAAATAATGTGAGGTACAAAACCATTCATCCTGTTTATTGCAGTCGATGTGTATGTTACAGCAAAAAAATATTTCTCAAATGATTTCACCGAAGGATTAGAAAGGAAATAAAAACCCAGGAAAAATTATTCAGAGATGAATACATGAATAACAAAATACAGTGCCATTTTAGGGTAGCTTCACGCCCATTGCAGGCTGTGTGGAAAGGATTTTAATATTGATCATAGTGTAAAACAAAGATGCCTTGAATTAGCTCATTTTGATAACTCCAATACTAAGGTAACTTCATTTTTACAGCAGAACTAAATTGTGGAAATGAATTTTATAAATGCAGGGACTACAACTAGTGGTATAATACAGCTTTGATCCTTTGTTCAAATGAGTGCTTCCTGATGCCTAAATTGTGGAAAATATGCATGTATTTTGTACATATGCACATTGAATTTTATTATGCTATATGTAAATTATGGTTTTTCTGCTCAGATTACTCTTTTTGTCCACTTGGATTATGCTTTTTCCTTGCCAGGGGTTGGCATGTATGGTAATAATGCAGACATCAATTACAGCCCCAACTGCAATGTTGATTCTGTATGTTTGACTCCAGCTTTGCCTTTTCCCCCCAGTTACTAACCCACCCCTGGCCCAAATGCAGTCAGATATTTTATCATTCTCAACAATATTCATAGGTACAGCACATAATTGATTTGACGGTTGTAAACTGTGACTTTCATGACATAAAGTGGAAGAAATGTGTACACTGCACTGTGCTTCCGCCTCATATCCCTGTTCATTGAAATGTTAGAATTTTTCATTGTCTGTTATTGTATATACATTGTACAGAGTTGTATCATCATTATGATATTTTATATTTATCTTTTTGTACTTAATATTTGCAATATTTTGGAAAGGTTTATCTTCTTGAAGTTTTGTAAATTCATTTTTACATTTTTTTCATTGTGCTGACAGTTTTCTTCCAGAAAATGGTAAGTGTGATGTAGGTAAAGTGGAGGGGTACATAAACTTCTTAAGTTGAAAAATTACACATTCTTGCCTTAAATCCTAAGCAAAATCAGTGTTGTATTCCGTTTTCAATTTGTGTTGATTTAATTCTTTCAATTATTCACTGGAATTACAAAATGCTCAATACTACTTTTTGGATTAAATCATTAAGTTGGAATTATAGTGAATTCAGACAAAGACATTTTGAATTATATTAATGCGATATATCAAAAGACTGTGAACATACTACCACATCAAAAGACGGTTAACACATGGCCACATTCCAGGCCACTGGCACATTAGTATATTTAAGACTACAGGCAAATCAAATTATTCAGTATTGGATTTATTTGATAACCGTAAATTGGTATTAAATGGCCACTTTTGTGCTGATATTCCATTAAATACTTCATACCTACATATATGCTGTTGATAGGAAAAAATTGTTTTAAGCAGTTTAAATGAGTTTCTTTTAACTTTCTTCTCAATTTTCCTTTACAGAACATTTTTATCCTTTATATTGTCTTGTTGTACATTATATATAAGGGGTTTTTCTTCCTTGATTTTTGTGTTTGCAGTTCATCATTGTTTTAGGTCACGATTTTGCTTTTTTGTTGGCACAGTATAACCACTGTAGTGCTGATATGCCATTAAACTTGATTGCATACATATATAGATACTTTTCATGGGAGCCAGAAAAGTGTCATACATTGTACGGCATGTTACAGCAAGGCTGTGTGATAATATTCTATGATTATATTTGCAACATGGTTGGCAATTATATAACCCATCTACAGGGTTTCACAGAGAGGAACTATAAATACTGTACATTCTTTTTATTACACTATTCATGGAGGCCATTAAAGTCTAATAAGAGAAAGACCCTATATTGGGTCATGTTTTAGCACGACTTTCTCATTATCATACATAAGAAACAAAAACTTGGTACTTAATGTGAAATCATGCTATTATTGGTTGCCATTAGCCAGGAGACTAAAATTAAGTCATATAATTCAATTGGCATTGATAAACAGAATTCAAATACTTTAATGAGATTCATACCTATGTTATAAGAGGGACAGTGATATAGTGAGGGTCTGTATGGTGAGTGACCACTGTATTTGAATGTACATTTCATTCTGAACTGGTACACAAGACTTGAGTGATGTTTTACCAGAGTTTTGATGCTCTTTGTTACCAAATCTTTCCTGTGAGCAATATATTTACCAGCACTCAAACAGTGGGTCATTATTACAGTATGGTTTTTAAATCCTAAGCAATATGCAGATAAATGTTTTGATCATGGCACTGACTCCCTTTTATTTGTTTTAAAAATATGATCCAACCTTGGGGAATTGCCCAGTTTTTAACTAATCTTTTGTTTTGTCAGAATGATCCAGCTTTGGGGAAATGTTTATTTTTGAGCCAAACTTTTTTTCTCATATAATCCAATCTTGGTGAAATATCCATTTCTTAGGCCAGTCCTTTTTGCCAAAATTATCAAACTTTTGGGAAATGTCCATTTTGTAACTGTCTTTTTTGTCAAAATGATCCACCCTTAGGGACATGTCCTTTTAAGAGCCAGTCCTTTGTTTTTACAAAATGATTCAACTGTGGGGAAATGTCCTATCTAGAACCAGTTCTTTTTGTCAAAATGATTCATCCTTGGGGAAAATATCAATTTTATAGCCAATCAAGGGGCATTTTGTTATCAGTCCAGATGTTGTAAATCTTCAAAAACAATATCTTGATCATCAGCACATTACTCTAACCAGTACATTCTTCTAAACAGAAAGCTGTCGAGAGGAAACTGTGTCTCCAGGACCTTGAAATTTGATGCATGTTTTGATGATAGTAAATCCAAGATCACCAATCTTGAACACATTCAGGCATATGTGAAGGTAGAGGCTGATAAAAGAGGTGAAATTGAGATATATTTGACATCTCCATCAGGCACAAGGGCTCGATTGTTGCCAAAGCGAATAAATGATCAGAGCAATGAGGGGATAAATTTTGTGTTCATGTCAATCCACACATGGGGAGAGAATCCACAAGGCATATGGAAGATAGAGGTATGTCATGGTGATGGTGGACAGAACACGGATACAGTAGATGATGTGAAAAAAGTCTTAAGGAGAATGCTGGACAGGATGGCCAAAGTGGAATCTGGCAGGTTTATTAGGTAGGTTGTTTGCTAAGGTTTTCTTACATAGTTTTTACAAGATTATTGAAACTCTTATTGAATTTTACATACTGATGACTCAGAAGATAAGATGAATTAAAGGTGATGACTAAAGATTTGATGATTAATGGTGATGTCCAAAATGATATAATAACTAGTGGTAATGAATAAGAAGATATGATTACTAGTTATGACTAAGAGGATATGATGATTAATGGTGATGACTAAGAGGATATGATGATTAATGGTGATGACTAAGAGGATATGATGACTAGTGGTAGTGACTAAAGATATGATGACTAGTGATGATGATAAAGAGGATATGACAACTAGAAGATATGTCAGTTGAATTTTGATGTGGACAAGCTTCATTTAACAGCAAATTATCATTACATTATAATGAATGTTTGTCATAAAACCTGTAAATTTAGGAGGGTTTCTTTTTTATATCAGCTGAATTATACCTTTTCTAGTTGATTCTCTCTTTTTATTTTTTGTTTATAATTCCTTTGGTATGGTCCTGTATTTGTCATTTTTAATCTTCTGTCAGTATTTGCAAATTTAAACTACACAAATTCAAAAGATAAATTTCAACCAGATTTGGCAGAGAAAGCATCCTAGCATGGACAGATTTTAAGATTTGTACAAATTATACCGATCCACAATAAAATTTCTTCCTTAACAAAATTTGATAAAATTTTAAACCACCTATTTTAAAAAACAGCTAAACATAATTTAAACAAACTTAACCAAAAGCATTTTGTCATGAAGTCCATTGAACCTTTTACAGAATTGTCCTGATCTGAAATCAAATATGTAAGTTATTACCAAAAATAGAGCAACTTTTAAATTACACCTTTTCAAAGCCATTAGTATGACAGAAATTATTCTGGTATGAGATCACTTTCGTACAAATTATGTCAATTTGCCATTAAATTTGGCAGCTGTTATAAAAAAAGATGAACGTTTATATGACCTTTTCTGAAAAACTGCTGTCCAGAACTTAACAAAACTTTTCTAAGGCATAAAGTGCATTAAGTTTTGTATAAATGATGTCAATTAACCGATCAATGTAAAGAAGCATTTACACCACTTTATCTCTAAAAATTGCTGAGCAAAATTGGACCATCTTTGATCAAAAGTGTCCTAGCATAGGATCTTTCCATATTCTTTAAATGATGGTGCTGTGACATTAAATTGGATGAATAAAACAAAAGGTCAAGAAACCTTGGAAAAGTTATTTTTATAATGTGTAAATCAACAGCATAGGAAGAAATTTTAGCAGAATGCATCCTAACTGGCTCAGATTTTTAGGGCAGCTAATCTTATATTTGTCTGCATGGGATATATCAGATATGTGAGCAATCTGAGATCAGCTTTTGCTTCTTGTTGGTGGATTTCCATGAAACATAAATATTGTGACAAATCTTCATATAAACAAATCATTCAACTCCAGCAACTTTTATTTCTACTGCATATAGTCAATAAAAGGTTTTGAAATAACCTTTTTTACATAATTTGTTATATCACATATTAGCACAAGTTTGTTATAGCTACATCTCCTAAACTTGTATTCATCACTAGGTTTAGTAGGCCCTAATTGAATATGGTGCCATTTTCACATCCATCATGATTGCTTGCACAGCCACTGTTTTGAAAATCGTATTCTAGCTACTCTCCTAAGCTGAAGACCATGACAGCATGGGGTTTTCTTTAAAAGACATTTGATGTCTAGTTGGTCCTACATGAAAACAGTAACAATCTTGTGTTCAATATTGCCATCATGTCAGCCATCTTGAAAATCTAATCCCTACTCATTCTAGATAAATGGTCATATTGACATTGGTTTTTCAACAAAAGTCTTCTAATGATGTCTGTTTGGTCCTAAATGAAAATGATGCCATTTTAATATCAAAGATGGATCCAATGACAGCCATCTTTAAATATCAGCATGGGGTTATCACCAGAAGATTTCTTGTCATGTCTGGTTCACAATAAATGAGAATAATTCAGCACCAACTTCCATTTTGTCCTAAAACTGAAAACAGTAATAGACAGAATGTTTTGAATTCCATTTCTCTTGTAGTTTATTTGATTACTGTAAATTAGCGAATATAACACACATCCAGGTATAACACTCATGTATTACTCACAGTTTTTATAATATTTGTAAAAATATGTTAGATTACCTGTGGAAATATACAACCTACAGGTTTTCATAAAGAATAATAAATGACCAAATTCTGTGTTGACTTCTTTCACTATCAATATAGTATAAAATACTAGGATATATTTACTCATCCTTTCTATTTTCAACAGAAATGCAGCAGAGCAATTTCAACCTAGCTGGGTAAATTAATAATTAGTTTCCTCACCTTTAGCATTATGACCATTCCATGACGATGCCACATATTCTCTTTGTCAAATGCAGGGTCAAAGCCATGCCTATTTATTACCAGTAATTCAAAGTCAATAAGTTAGTCACCTATACATAAATAATTGCCAAATGGCATGAACAACGCATCTTCTAATTTTACAATAAACAATAATAACCATGGCTATGCCTAGCAATTTATTTTGGAGTCGACTCATCTTTACTTGTTTCAAATCCAATTTTGACAAAGACAGTCAATCAAACCTATCCATGGCTGTTTAAAATTTTTGGTAAGCACAACAACATTGGCACTCTTCATAAATTAGAAAGTTATTAAATTGAAGATGCTGATTTTATTATGTTCATCTTGTCTTTCTGTTATTATATTGTCTTTAAGCTTCAAAAATGTTAGCTGAAATGTCAAACATAACTATATAATCAGCTAATTCAAATACAGTGCATTTTTTTAAAAAAAAGTAAGTCTTTTAAAATATTACTAAAACATGGTAAGGCAGGAAAAAATCAAATTATATAACACAAAGACATAAATACCCAATGGGGGTGTGATAGGAAAATACTTGGATAACCCATGTGTTATAATTTATAATATACAGAACTAAGGTACTTGGTACATATAATTGTCACCATTAAAAATTGCACATATTGACAAATCTTTGTGCTCCTTTAATTTTGTAAGTAGTTTTTCTGATTTTGATTTAGAACTGGATGTATTGTATAGCAGTTTTGTGAATTCTACTTTGTTTGGATTGGTGTGGACTTAATATATGTTGTACTGATTATTAGAAGGCAAGCATTGTGGATTGGTGTGGACTTAATATATATTGTACTGATCATTAGAAGCAAGCATTGTGGATTGGTGTGGACCTTATATTGTATGACTCATTAAAAGGCAAGCATTGTGGATTGGTGTGGACTTAATATATATTGTACTGATCATTAGAAGGCAAGCATTGTGGATTGGTGTGGACTTTATATTGTACTGATCATTAGAAGGCAAGCATTGTGGATTGGTGTGGATTTAATATATATTGTACTGATCATTAGAAGGCAAGCATTGTGGATTGGTGTGGACTTAATATATATTTTACTGATCATTAGAAGGCAAGCATTGTGGATTGGTGTGGACTTTATATTGTACTGATCATTAGAAGGCAAGCATTGTGGATTGGTGTGGATTTAATATATATTGTACTGATCATTAGAAGGCAAGCATTTTGACCAATCATTGTACTTGCTGTATTAGTATCACAAGAGTTGTGCCATTATTTTCTACCTTAGACTCATCCATATAGGAGTATGCGAGGAGTGCAAAATGTTGGGATATATTTGAGCAAATGGCTCACAGTTCCCCTATATTTTCTTTTTTCATTTTTTTTTTATTTACTCGTTTTGCTTTCTTAATAATAACAAACTTAAATTTATGTCCATTTCTAATTGATGCTAATTGAGTTAGCTATCCTTGTATAGGTTTTCTTTCTCGTTTCTCTTTTTCATTTTCTAGTTACACTATCTCAGTAATAATTAACATAAATTTCTGTCCATTTCCGATTGGTTCTGATTGAAATAGCTATGCTTGTATGGGTCATGTAGCTTTTTTGTTAGTTTTGCATCTGGTCAGATGATTAATAATGTCACTATAAAAAAATGCATTCACTTCAACACAAGCTGTAAGAATTTATCACTTCAATACAATCATTAGGAATTAATCAAAACTCAGAGATGGATCATCAAATTTCATGAGGAAAGAAAACATTGCATCAAAAGAGATTTTTATTTATTATGAACACTCTTATGGTTGACTTTAGTTTTGAAGTACTCACCTGCAAGGTATAATTTAAAGCAAAATATACTGCAGTTGTGGCTTGTCTTTTCTCTTTAGGTTAATCCTTGTCTATAGTTATGTAACATTGATAAATATTTTGCTTGTTTGCAACATAGTCTAACCAGTTATGAGTACTCTTTTCAACATAGTTTGAGTGTATAAGTAATTTCTTTTTATCTTTCAAGCTGGGAACTCAGAGCATACGGTTATGATGATGGTAAGTCCCAGATGGTGTCACAGCGAGCACGTATCCCATCATTGCGGGAGCTGCAGCAAACCATGGAGAAGGAAATGCAACAATCAAAAACTCTTGATCTGAAGCGAGGCAAGGAAGTTAAGGATCAGAAAATGGATTTAAAAGATAATTTACCAACTGAAGGTGAAATAAAAAAATATTTTGAGGGCAAAATAGGTCCAGTGTTAGATGATCTTTCCAAAATTCTACAGTCTCGTCAGTTCACAGAAGACGATCTTGTAGTTGCTTTAGCTCGGTCTATAGGTGAATCAGGTCAAGATGCAGACCAGCCAATGGGCTATAATTCTGACAAAGATTTACAAAAGAGAAATTTCTATCACTCTTTGGCAGATGAAGAACTTGATGATGGTACTGTCGATTTATTGGGCAAGGTTTTAGAATTAAAGGAGGAGTATGAAAAAAGATCTGAGCAAAGGGGCCTTTCAAGAGAAAATGCCAACAAAGAATTTTGGATGTTCTTAAAATATTTACTTCGAAAGAAATAACAAATATAGAAAAGTATAATGTGATATTGTGTGAAGCTCTTGAAAAATGAATTGGTAAAAGATCTGTGTGCAGATATGTTTAGAAATAATGATGTTAGGTTAAGGAACAAAACAAATAAAACTAAGTAGCAATGATGGGGAATAGAGGTTAAGAAAAAGAGACTGGTTAGATATGGGTTTGACTGTTTAAAGGGAGGCAACTGTTTTTTCAGGTACAATATACATCTGTTTTGTTTTTTTTTAATTCAGTTAAAATATTAATTTCTCTTCGAAAGTTTTGCAGTTAATTTTTTTTATAAAGTACAAGATTTATACTCGAAACCAGTATGTCAATTAAAATAGGTAAAAATTTATTTACAGAAAACAGCATGCAATATCTAAGATTAATTACAATAGGTAGAACTCATTCACAAAATGCTAAGGATATAAGATTGATTTCACCAGGTTAAACTCAGTCACAGAATACTATGGACCTAAGAATAATTACACCAGGTACAACTCAATCACAGAATACTATAGACCTAAGACTGATTACACCAGGTACAACTCAATCACAAAATACTATGGACCTAGAATGATTATAGCAGGTACAACTCAGTCACAAAATACTATGGACCTAGAATGATTATAGCAGGTACAACTCAGTCACAAAATACTATGGACCTAGAATGATTACACCAGGTACAACTCAGTCACAAAATACTATGGACCTAGAATGATTACACCAGGTACAACTCAATCACAAAATATTATATATATAAGAATGACTGCATCCGTTACAACTCATTTATGGAATACAGCAATATTATGGATCAAAGGTACAGCTAATTTATGGAATACATAAATACATTTATGGTATTATGAATAAAAGGTAAAACTCATTTATGGAATACATAAATACATTTATGGTATTATGGATAAAAGGTAAAACTCATTTATGGAATACATAAATACATTTATGGTATTATGGATAAAAGGTAAAACTCATTTATGGAATACATAAATACATTTATGGTATTATGGATAAAAGGTAAAACTCATTTATGGAATACATAAATACATTTATGGTATTATGGATAAAAGGTAAAACTCATTTATGGAATACATAAATACATTTATGGTATTATGGATAAAAGGTAAAACTCATTTATGGAATACATAAATAAATTTATGGTATTATGAATAAAAGGTAAAACTCATTTATGGAATACATAAATACATTTATGGTATTATGAATAAAAGGTAAAACTCATTTATGGAATACATAAATACATTTATGGTATTATGGATAAAAGGTAAAACTCATTTATGGAATACATAAATAAATTTATGGTATTATGAATAAAAGGTAAAACTCATTTATGGAATACATAAATAAATTTATGGTATTATGAATAAAAGGTAAAACTCATTTATGGAATACATAAATACATTTATGGTATTAGGGATCAAAGGTAAAACTCACTTATGGAATACATAAATACATTTATGGTATTAGGGATCAAAGGTAAAACTCACTTATGGAATATAGCAATATTAGGGTCAACTTAATTTGCAGAATACATGAATGTTATAGATCCTTAATTAAAACAGGTACAGCTTGTTCACAGACAACAACAGTATTATGGATCTTAGCTATTTCAATATCAACATTCTGCATTCTCAGTGTATAGGCAAGTTGGAAAATAATATCAGGTGCATTTCAGACATCATATTATATTAAATTTTGTAACAAATGAGAAATTATTTTAGTCTAAAATGCATTCACTCCCATCTATTCAACCAGCTCAATTTTATTAATGTTCTTTCTTAATTCATTTTCCTATGCTTTACACAGAATCAATAAAGGTGAAAGGGATTTAGGATGAGGTTACTTGAAATTAGCACGTTGCCACTATAATCAGATGCAGTAACAAAAATCCAACAATTTTATTCAACTTGGAAATGTTTTTCAAAAGTTTAACATTTTTTTCCAAACAACACAAATAGGTTTATACTTAATAAAAGTTCATGTATTGAATGGCAGTTTATAACTTTTTTTCCTGTTATGGTATATGCTTTTGGCACATTCATATCAGTATTATTTATCTGATTTCATTTTTTGAATCCAGCACTAAGTTAAATACTTATTTTCAGTCTTCCCATTCAGCCAGGACAGCTACAGTTAGAATAAGGTAATATTAACAAGAATAATGCATCCATGCAAGACAATGCATGCCATATTACATTTAACGAATGATGTCACAAAGTTAAGTTGTATTCAGCCATGTTGTGTGTCAAATATGGCTTGTCACATAGTATTTTAAGGTTTCAGTTATGTGTGACATAGCTCATATTGTACTGATTGAAAGTGAAAACTATAAACATGCATTTATTCATTATAAAGCAACCCAATTTTTCTCATTTAGAAGACTTTGATAGAATAGTGACACTGCAATCATTTCATGTAACCTCCTCTCACATTTTCTTGTTGTGGGTTATATGTAAGTTGTTCTAAGCTTTAATGAATATGTTACTAATTTAGTTGAAAATTATCAAAATCTTTATAAGTAAATTCATAATTATTGACAATTTCTTATATAATTGTTTTTAAAATATATATATATAGATAGAGAGAGAGAGACCACAAGTTTTGTTTTATAGCTCAGTTGGTTAAGGGTCTCACTTATAATCAAATGTTCTCTGTTTGGATACCCACCAAGGTCATCCCAGGTTGGCCTCCACCATGTGTCCTGGCAAAAGCTTCCATTCTTTGCCATGACATCATGGTCAATATTTTGTTAAAAATGTCACTAGTACCAACAGAAACAAAAACAGGGTTTTGATTTCATACACTGCAGCTTGAGTAACCCACCATCCGCTGTTACCAAAACCTTGTAGATGGTTTTCACTTGTAGTGAGGAAGAATCTCATGTTTGCCATTGAAAATTGAGCTTACTGTGACTGAAATAAGAACAAGTGGTTTTTGCATAATATAAATTAGTTCTATATCACATAACTAAAAAAAATATTAGGGATGGTTCACACTTGGGACAAGGAAGAAACCTATCAGTTTGCAGGTCAGAGGTTAAGTTCACTGACTGAAGAAAGACAAATGCTTGGAACACAACATCATTAGTTCTACAGCTAAGACCTAGACCAAACTTTGCAAATGGCTTGCACTTGCAGTAAAGAAGAAACATTACTGTATGGCTGAACATGACTGATATAAAACAGTGTTTTCAGCACAAAAATTTAGTTCTCAACCATATGATTTCATCAAAGCTGATGGATAGATTGGGATAAGCATTCACAGGCTCAGTCCAGACATGCTTTCTGTATATGGTGATCATCTTGTTACCCTGGGATGTGTCTGATGATGATGCTTCAGCTGAAATCTTGGAGTGCAATTTATATCAGAACTTTACCATTTAAGGATCTTATACATTTGGCTTAGGCTTTGTTACCTGTGTCTGTTCATTAATATCTAAACATGATCAGCACTTTGTAACTCTGACAGACTCTGCTGATATTCCTTTCAAACCAGTACATACTTACATACATCACACCTTGGATAAGAATGAAGCCTAATGATTCCTTTGAAAGAAGAAAAATTGTTTTTGAATACTAATTTATTGCTAGTGCTATTACTGTGACCAGAGTTTCTGATAAATTCTTTTATTTAAAGCATGGAAGACCCCTGTTGATTTTGGAATGAAAATGTCTAAGGTGAAAGTATACTGTTGCTTAAGAAAAAGGTTTTTTGCAGATTGGGTTTTTGTTCTAGAGTAAGTTTCTTCAGCAAACTTTTTGGTTGGTTTGTGCTTGTGATAATAAAGAATAAAGAAACCTATAGATTCTGAGGTCCAAAGATCAAGGTCATGATCACGGTAAGTCTGATAGTGGTTCTGAACATTAAATTCAACTTAAGACTGTATATTGAACTCAGATCATTGAGAAACATTGGTCAGTTATCATCAGAGTCAACCATGCCCTACTAGGTCTTCATATGGAACTATTAAACATGTGGTGCATGCATTCTATGCCATTTATGACACTTATTTTGGTACTAAATATGGTACCTCTCCATATGAAAGAAAAAGTTTAATTTACAGTTGAATATACAAGTTACTGTTTTGATTTTTTGTCATGCTAGCTAATTTTTGCTTGGAATACAACGAGAAATTTAATCAAATTTTATATATAAAATTCACTTTTTATCTTGTACATCAGGCATGTGCAACTTCCTCTAGGGTGCAGGCCAGAAAAGTGATTTTTAAAGCCACATTCTATGACTTATGTGGATAAAACCAGGTCGTAGGCTGTATGTATCCCACAAGCCATCATCTTATAATGTAAACAAGTGGATAAAACCAGATTGTAGGCTGGATCCTTCATCATCTTTTAATGTAAATAAGTGGACAAAACCAGGTTGTGGGCTTGTTTCAGCCTAGAGGCCAATGGTTGCCCATGCTTGTCATATAATAATGTGATACTTTTGTGATACTTTTCAAAAATCTTGGTGGCAAGATTGCCACCTATAATCAAACTGAGACCCCAATCTGCCAATGCATGATGTGCTAACAGATTAGTGTTTGTATTATTTGTTCTACCGGATGCACCCAGAAAAATGCATAGACACAAATCTGCCTACTTGTTATACAACAGCAGTCCCGGGTCTATGCAATTTCTAGTTGGACTGAACTAAGTGAACATTTACAGTACATACTTGTAATCTATTCCTTATGCTATGTATTTTTTCCTTATTATTGCAAATGCTTACAAATAATTTTTCTAGCATTTTACACGTATTTCAACCTGACAGATATTATTCAGATATTGGTCTCAAATGTTTATCATTTATTTGTATAATGTCTACTTTTATTCAAATAGATCAAATATTGTCAAATCTTCTTTTTTATATAGTGTCATTTTTGATAAAGTTTTCTCAATTTACAGTTTAAAATCCATTTTTAAGAACATTTCCAAAGTATGAATATTGGAAGAGGACTAGAAGTGTGAAATTCATTGTGGGGCAGTTTGAACCTAGTGCTGGTCATAAAACCAGGCAAAAAATTTAAATTTTTGTTCATATTAAATTTGTGATTACATGTAACACTTTTAAATTTAATGATTTGAATGGATTTGTCTGATGCTTATTTAGGTTTACTGGCTAAACATAAGTTAAACTGTAAAAATACTATGTAGTATATACACTTAATAACTTTAGATATCTTGATAACTGCACTCCTTTGGTCATATCTTGTATCAATTATTTTTAGCAAATATTTTTTGATCATGCAAGCCTTTGCTAATTAAATATGCTCTGTCATCTAGATTTTGTTGGAACCTAGCACCATGCATGCCTGTTGCATAATTACCACATTAGTTTTTGGGTTAAATCAGTCTATTAAAAAAAATGGGTGGCACTCTTCATATTTGTATTTTGCATAGAATCGGATTTTTCAAGAAAGAGAATGTCCCAGTTTTCATTACTGGTTAACCTGGCTTTAATATGACCATGCATATTTAGATATTTTCAAAAGAACACTTTAATTCCCTTTATTTTGGTGTATCATTGATGACTGTAATTTGGGTTACAGAGTATTCAGCTTGGTCCTACATCAGATGTGCATCTGCAAAAATACTGCTCTGTTCGGTCAAGTTTGCCAATAATCTTTTTACTTTTTATATATTTCATACTTATTTCATTGCACTTTCAGAAGTTGACATTGTCTTGTCTGGCAAAATTAGGTTTCCTTATTTTAATAACTGCTAGTGATTGTGTACTTTAATAGAATTGTTTTGTTTTTTGGAGCGCATGGAAACAACCATTTTGGTTATTTGTGTGCTTAGGTCATGAACAATTTCCACAAGACAATATCCAAAGAAATTTACCCACAGTGCACAAAAGTAGCTTAGTATTATGCCAACATTCTCTGCATTTTGCCTGTTGCAAATGCAAACACCTTTATGTGTGTCTCTGTCTCAGAAATACATATTATCTGTAGAGGGCCTCCATCTGTTTTCTGGCGTCATTTGTATTGGAGAAAAAAATGCACATACTGAGTACCTTTGTCATGGGGCTTAACATCTTTTCTCAGCACAAGATAGGCTATACATGGTGGCCAGTGTAACTGGTGGAGGAAGAACCCATGAAAACCTCAGTAAGAACAACCACCCCATGAGAATCTACTGTCAATCTTTCTCACATATCCATCTTATCTGATCCTGACATTCAAAACTACACTGACAGAGGTGAGGCAGTAGTGACCTGGATCAGTGAGTATTTTAGACCACTGAGCCATTAGAGCCCTTCCATCAAAATGGAAATCTCACAATAGAAAAGAAATGACATTATAATTAGTATGAACATTATCTGTACTGCAAATGATAGACCAATTCTCATTCTATTTCATTTTTAAAAATTGAAGTTATAAAATGGTTGTAATAGTAGCAACCTGTGGCAAAATAATGAATTGCACTGGGTAGTATACCATCATTGATGCTTTGCAGTTGCCCACACCTCATTTTCAGTGTCACTACTGATGGTTTTGCCATTGGACTAATCATAAAGCAGTGGTATTTATATATTTGTCAATCTACTTTTTGTAATGAGCACAACAAGGAAATCAAGGTAAAAGAAGAGAATTAGTTACTTATAGAAATGATAACAAGCATGTTGTAAGCAACTTGGGGCAAAATGTTGTCTGGAGCACTAATAAGGATGCAAGAAAGCAAAGGAGACTAAGATGATGGTTAAGAGTTCATGGAAAGATGGTGGCTGTTAGTAAAATTTATTGATACATAATAATTATAATTTTCAATTTTACTCCATTAATATTCATCTTTGGCTAAAAGATTTTATTATAGTTCTTGTGTCAGTGTACCCCAGACATATTGAACTTCCTCCAGAGTGCAGGCTGTACAGCAATTTTTAAATGTACCCATATGATATAAATGTAACAGAATAAAACCAAGACACTGTCCAAATGTTGCCCATGGTCAGTGTGTTGTCAACTTGTTTATATGCTTATATGTTGATCTATTTTCTCTTTTACTTAACATATTTAAAGGTACTCAGACATTCTCATTTCCAAATGTGTAAGTAGTGGATAATGAACAAGATTAGCGTTTTTGCAAAACAAATTTAGGCTCTGTCATCCTCCATTTCTTTATCAATGTTAGTTACTTTTTTATTTAAAAACATTAATAGATTTTATTACATCATCTGGGCATAAATCAACAATGGAGTGGCATAGTTGGTATCTGCTAGTAACAATCCTAAATCTGTCTTGTTGATGTAATTTCTCTAACTTTCTCATCATAGCAAACATTTTTAGCAGGATGTGGCTATTAAAGTAAATGTTTGAGATTGAAATTGATATAATTTGTTACTTTTGATGACCTCTACTTAAATGATGTGTATTTAGTAGAAAGTTAGAAGATGGTAAATATCCATGCAAACACTTGAAATAAGAAGATACTCAAATAAATATTACAGACAAAACATTTGTCCCAAATATTGATAAAGTTCTGATCTCCAAATTACAGACAGTCAGAATGTGGTAGATGCCTATTCATTACATGTGAAGTATTAAACCCTAAATGTAGGTGAACACAAATTAAAAGCATCTATAATGAGCCTGTCTATTGCTTTTGACTGAGGAAAGCTGGTCAGTTATATTTGCATTCTTGCATGCATGATAAAAGTTTCTCCAATTTCTTGATTAGTCAACCCTGTTAAGCAGGATTAACCAGATTCTGTTGGCATGATTAGTCAAATTCTGTATGCAGGATTAATCAGACTTGATGTGTGACTCTTTTGGCATAATTAGTTAATTTTTAAAAATTAAAGGCATGATTATTTGGACTAGATGAGGTATGATTAGTCTGAATTCTTAGGCATGATTATTCTGACTTTTGAGGTATGATTAATCTGACTATGAGGTATGATTGTTTGGACTCAATGAGGGATGATTAGTCTGACTGAGGTATGATTAGTCTTAGTATGAGGCATGATTTGTCTTATTTTGCATGATTAATCTGTTTGAGACATGATTAGTCTGACTTTGAGACTTGAGTATTCAGACTCTTTAGGCATGATTCATTTTAATCTTTAGGCATGATTAAGTTGGACTATTTGAGACTTGATTAGTCTCAACTGTTTAGGCATGATTAAGTCTATTGGAGACATGATTAGCCTGACTCTTTTTGCATGATTAAGTCTATTGGAGACATGATTAGCCTGACTCTTTTGGCATGATTAAGTCTATTGGAGACATAATTAGCCTGACTCTTTTGGCATGATTAAGTCTATTGGAGACATGATTAGCCTGACTCTTTTGGCATGATTAAGTCTGAAACTTTAGGCATGATTAAGTTTTATAATAGAAGCTTACAGTTGAGTATAAAGAAAAATACTGGAATGAAATTATCATTTGAATTAATGTACATTACTTGACCAATTTTCTTTGGAATTTGTAAAGGTAGCAAACACTTTCAGGTTCATTATATGTTCAGCCTGTTTCTATGGCAAATGAATGTCAATAAAACCAACTAAAGGAGTACTGAAGAAAAAGTAGAAGTCATCAAGGATGATATGAACAGGATCTTAATTGTGTGGATTTATGTATATTCATTAGAAATCAAATATAAGAGACGAAATAGCATGAATTACAAAAGTATGTTTTCATATAACCTCCATGCATAACATACAAAATGGTTTGCAGTGTAGAAGTCACTTTCTAAGAATTAAAGATACCTGAGAACTCCAGACAGTTTTGTGGCCAAGTTTGGTGTATATCTTTTTTTTTCCATTTCTGAAGTATTATCATAAACAATTAAAATTGCTGTTTTAATTTCTAAATTGTTACATGAGTAAGCAATAAATATTGCTTCTTATTCCACTAAATTTCTTTATGTAGATTTCCAGGCCTATTGAGGTATTTGAAATATTATTTTGGACCACCTAATCACTCATTGTGTTGATATTCATTAACAAGACAAATAAGGTTTTTATTTTTATGAAACTCTGCAGAATAATGCAGATTTCTTACAATTGATTATAGAGTTTCTTTTAAAGCATTGTTGGATGTTAACATTCTTGTTGGGTTTATGGTTGAGTCCACAATGGTAGAGATATTTATATTCCTTTTTATACATAATCTTGTTTTTAAAAATGATATTAACTTGTAGAAAATTTAAATATTTGAACTAGTTCAAACATGATACTATGTGTTTCAGAGATGCTGAGTTATGATCTTTTCCCATTTTACCTGTTTTTGTTTCCTGTTATAAAGCTTATACAGTTGTTTTTCTTTCCTTTAATGATTTTAATACTGAGAAATTTATTTTTGTCATGAGATCTGATATTTAAGATTTTAGATTAACAAAAATGTACTGTGGAAGTGTCCCTTGTAGTCTTCCATTCTGGACTCTTATTAAGCTAAAGTGTTTTCTTTTTTCCTTTCTTAAACAGTTGTATCTTTATACAAATAAGAACCTGGTATATTTCTATATTTCTTTCCCAATAAAATGATTTCAAAATTATCGCACATCAAGTTCTTATGTACTTCATGTATAGTGTTTAAAAGCAGGATATTATCTATGCAGGAATATACAAGTAACTATGCCTTTGAACTTACAAATCCCAGTTCTCTCTCTCTCTTTCTCTCTCTCTCTCTCTCTCTCTCTCTCTCTCTCTCTCTCTCTCTCTCTCTCTCTCTCTCTCTCTCTCTCTCTCTCTCTCTCTCTCTCTCTCTCTCTCCTCTTTGTAGATGGTTTTGCTCATAGAGCAGTGGGATATTCTTAAAAAATAAAATAAAATATGTTGTCTTATCATTTTTTAAAAGAATAAGTGAACTAAGAAATAAGGAAAATGAAGAAACAATCTGACAATTTATCTGAGAAAGAAATGAAATGGGATAGAAAAGGATATTCTAATGGGAAAATTTGAGGAAAAAAAAGAGACGATGAAAAAAGAGGAAGAGAAATCATGGTGGGAAAATTTTCATGTTTATATAAAAAAGCTAGGGAATTATCCAAAATGGAGGAATTCAGGAATGGGAGGACAAAAATTTAAATGCTATGAAAGGTGAAGGTAATAATAAACAGACTGAAAAACATAAGATAATGAACATAATTAAAAAATATAGTGTACTATATTAAATTCAACGGATAGGTGAAGAACAAATAAACAGTTATTTAAGTGATGTTAAGTGCAATAAAATAATATGAGAACATAGGTACCTGTGTGATGAATATATTTTCACATAAGAAATTATCAAAACTAGTAAACTCCATAACCAAAGGGAGGACAACAGGAAAACATGGACTCGTGGTGGAATTTTATAGAAAATTTCAACTTGAGTTAGCACCAATCATGGAATCTTTGTACAACAACATACTTTAAAAAATAATAAAATGACTTTCTCAATGAGAGAAGGTTTAATATCCCTAATTTATAAGGGAAAACGGGATAGAGAAGATTTTTTTTAAAAAAAAAACTGGAGGCCCATCTCCCTCTTTAATTATGATTATAAAATCTTTCTAATAGTCAAACAATGTATGGGGAGTATAATAAATAAAAATGAAATGTGGGGTAAAAGGAAACGATATATAAAACAATATTTTAAACATTAAGACTATAATAGATTTTATTAAAGAATTTGGCCAAAGAGGTGCAATGGTACTTATAGACCAAGAGAAAGCCTTTGATAGAATTGAGCAAAACCATGTACAAAGGTGTTAGAAAAAAATTGGTTTTGGAGAAAATTTCCAAAAATGGACGCGTATCCTGAAAAGTGATGTAACTGCAAGAGTACATGTTAATGGAAGTATTACGGAAAAATTTAAAATATAGAGGTCAGTACGACAAGGATGCTCTCTTGTCAATACTATTATACGTATAACAGCCATAGCGATGCTAAGCATACAAATAAGGACTAACAAACTTATAGAAGGAATTAAGATACCAAATCAACGAGAAGAGTTTAAAATGCTCCAACTCGCCGATGACTGTACAAACTAACCCGAATTATTTTAAACATCTTGACAAAGAATATGAAAATTTAGGTAAAACATCTGGGTCAAAGATTAACCATGAAAAATGGAAATACTAAAAATAGGAAATTGGAGAGGAAACCTCCCCGGGCTTCCTCCCAACCTTATAAAGGACAAGATCAAAGCCCTAGTAATTTATTTCAGGAAAACGAAGGCAAAGAAAACTTAACAATATTAAAGAAAAAGTAAATGAAAGCATGACACAATCGCTCTTAATTATTATGTAGCGAACCGAAGCTGCTAAGACTTACTTTTACTCAAATATAAACTACATTTTGAAATCAATAGATTTAAAATATCAGTTTTTAAAGAATATAGATAAAGAAATAAACTATATTTAGGGATATAAGCTACATTATACTGAAAAAGATACTTTGTACAGAGAAAATGAAAAGGGAGATTATCTTTACCAAACCTTAAATGGTGACAAGACGGAAATATTTTAAATCATCTTATAAAAATTAAAAAGACTGCCCTGGGAAGCCCTATACATATATTAGTTCGGCTTTAATATTAAGAATAGGATGGATATCTTTAGAAACAATCGACTAACTAAAAAATTAATCATTGAGAATAAATGTAGACTTATAAAAGATTTAATTACTAAATTCAAAATTGTTCAAGAAATATGGGAGGAAATTAATAATAATATTAATAATAATAATAATAATAATGTATATATAATTATATAAGATACTTTTATACAAAAAAGACACAACATGCAAAGTTGAAAGGGAAAATAAGGGGAGGTAAATTGGTCAAATGCATGGAATAACTAGAAAAATATCAAATCCTTAAAAGTTCAAAGTATTCTTTTCCAATATTTACATAA
>JAEAOA010001095.1:630000-635544 GCA_016746295.1 Potamilus streckersoni
AAGATACATAAAATATTCATGTAGAAGATATTGAAATTATCAGAAAACGTAAAATAAGTACAGTTCACCAAAGATATATATAGTGGAGAAGTATAAATGATGATGAATTACATGTTATAAGTGAAGAAAAAGACATACGTACCATACACCTGAAGTTTATCATCGCCTGGGGTAGTTCAGTGAAGAAAATCTCATCAATCGACACAAAAATAATATGAAACATCACGCTCTGTTGAGACTGGAGGCATGGGAAAGAGTTGTAATTGCAGTGTCCTCTATTTGCGTTTTAACTGTGATCATCAAAGTTTCCTAACATATTAAATAAATCTGAGACAGAAAATAGGTAAAGGAAGTGTGAAAAGTACAATGCGATCACTGACTTTTTCCAGATACTGATACACAATCTGCGTAATCGGGAAGGGTCAGCTGTTTGCTATCAGTGCTTTATTTTTGCCTTGGTGTTAATCATCACTGACCAGTGCTTCAGTTTTTGCAGCTCAGTATTTTAGCAATATATGTAAAAATGTCATCGACTTAGAAGTTAATACGTATACTATAGAAAAGCTTTCTTGATCTTCTTCTTCTTCTTCTTCTTCTTCTTCTTCTTCTTCTTCTTCTTCTTCTTCTTCTTCTTCTTCTTCTTCTTATTATTATTATTATTATTATTATTATTATTATTATTATTATTAGTAGTAGTAGTAGTAGTAGTAGTAGTAGTAGTAGTAGTAGTATTATTATTATTATTATTATTATTATTATTATTATTATTATTATTATTATTATTATTATTATTATTATTATTAATCAATCTATTTTTAAACGGTCCTTTTTAACCTGGGCCTTTTCCGTCTAGGTCCTTTCTATCCCGTTGCTGGCCTTTCTGCACCGGGCCTTTTTTTTTAACCCGGTCCGTTTTGACCTGTTACCCGATCTGAGGGAACCTCTCTGCTAAGGACTTTGGTGTGAGTTGAGCAAATTTCCTTCTCGAGTGCGGACGTGTTTTCTTTTTCTGTAGTAATTTTTTCTTCACTATTTCCTCATTTCCTGGAAATTTGACCCTGATGAATCGTCCTGAAAGTTAAGTAATTATTACATTAACTTGTTTCCATTCCATCAGTTCTGCTAACCTTTCGTTAGTTATACATTTCATAACGCTCGCATTGGGTCATTCCATCTGTAAAAGATTGGAGCGTCATTTTGAAATCAGAAATTGACTATCGTTTGCGCCCAGATTTCAATTTTCTCCACATATCTAGAAGTTAAATGCATGGGTGCAGGATAGTCCTTAAAATTATCTGTTTCGATCTCTCTGTCATACGCAAAATTAGACCAGAGAACCATTAAGTTGTATATATAGATATACTTCCCATAGTCTATTACATAAATTCATTTCATTCTCATCAACATATATGCCTAAATGTGCTTGTCAGTCTTTTGTCCATGTTACACTATTACAATACTTTCGAACAGGATTTGCAAGCGACTCCATAATTTTTTTTCTTTCAATTGGTTCCGTACCATTAGCATGTGTTTTCCAGCTAGTTCCGTACCACTGGGTTGCGTGTTAGTCATCTGGTTTCGCACCATTGGATTGTATTTTCACCTTCTGTTTCCCAATTAGTTGCTTACTAATAGATTTTTTGATGACGTATAATTGGCCTGTGTCTACCAATTGGTTCCGTATCACTGGACTGTGCATCAAGTTCCAAAATCCAAGAGGCGGCGAAGAGCCCAGAAAGAAAGCACCATTGTCAACACAAACTGTCGAGAAGGGGCTCGGATGGACTTCAACCTTCTTAATATTATAACCCAAGAGGTCTCCGACACGTTCATTACCCAAGTGACACAGGAGATCCATAACAAATTTGATCAGCTGGTAGCTATGCTCATTCCGTCCACGGAAAATTGTATACAAACCGGGTTTCAATTTGGACTCTCCGTAGTAAAAGACAACATACCAGCAGCATCCATAGTAGAAACCACGGCTTCAGTTCCAGGTATAGTTGTGGACAGAAAGATAGAAAGAAAAAGTGAGAATTCGGATTTTTTCAAAGATAAGGTGTGACGCATAACGGTGTAGACACGGCTACATTTCTTTTTGGGATGTTAGGCAAGCGAAAGTAAGGGATCTTCAAAACACAAGAGGAATCCTTTCTAGTGTTGACGCAACGGGAAGTGAGTTTATTCATAAAATTGATATAGGAGATATACGAAACTACATTCCAAAGGCACAAAACCTTTACACTGAACAGTACACAACATGCATATAATACTTTTCCTTTCAAGTTTACCAACTTCATATATTCGTAGCGTTTCTCATTTTTGAATGTGTTAAAGATAATAGATCTGGACTAAATTAAAGATTATAAAACAGTTGCGAGAAATGAAACAATCATTTTGAAGAAATATATTTTACTCAATTTGGGATAACATACTAGTTTAGAATAGATTACAAAATATTATTCTTTATTCCTTAAAGGATATTTAAATTTCCAAATTAAATATAAACATGAAGTCGGTAACCATTTTAATCTTTTCACCATTATCATAAATACAAATAAAAGTTCTTAAAAACAATTAAACATTCATTATATTATAATAGAATAAAAAAGAGAGTAGTAATAAGTAATAAATCTTTAGCTTCTAAAGTACTCATTCTTTAAGAATTGTTTAGAACATAAACGATTCTTACCTGTAAAACACCAAGAATAATCCTTTCTAGTGTTGAAGCAACGGACGTGAAAGGGCAGCGTTTTGGAACCGTATTTATAGTTAGTTCGATGCACCTCGCACCTTTTTTGGCAATGCCTTGAGGGTGCTATACTGGCATCACACATACACCGTGAATTCCAAACTAGGAAGTTTCGGTTTTGTCCTCACAGAACCGCATGTTCTTTTTTTAATACTTCTGACTTCGTATTATGATCAACCAATTCCAGTTAGAGGTCAGACAGAAGGCCAGTAACTTATTTGTCAGTGAGTGTTATTAATAGCCGAGTTTAGAATATACCTATATAATATGGATAAGCTTCTACGCTTGCTATTGAGTGTAAGCTTGGTGGTTTCAGCTTATACATGTATAATGAGGAAAAACTTGTACTAGTTATAGAGTCAGCGTGTGCATGTAATGCAAGGGCAGATTTTTATGTGTTTGTAAAGATTTTTTGTTAAGTACATTTACACATACAAGAATTAAACTTGTACATGTTGTAAGGAAGCAATCTGTATCTAAATAAACTACTGTTCTAATGAAAAAAGTTAATCTACATATATTTTAATGAAATTTACGCCCAATATAGTTTAATGAAAATGAGTCCAAAGAAGAGTTAGTTTTAATACAATTTAGAGAGATTTCTAATCTTATCATTTGTACTTAAATTTTCTCTCACAACATTTACATGGCTTCCTGGAAACAATTATCGCAACTCTATGTTCCGTTACATATACAAACTTTCATGGTTTACTTTCTACAAAAATAATTTCAGAAATCATAAAATTGATAACGTCAAATACGACATCTCAAAATTCAACAGACTAAGCATCAAGATTAAACTTTTTTCAAAGCGCTCTCTCTCTCTCTCTCTCTCTCTCTCTCTCTCTCTCTCTCTCTCTCTCTCTCTCTCTCTCTCTCTCTCTCTCTCTCTCTCTCATCATTAAGAACAGTCTTTACTTAGGTGACAAGACTGATGCAAGGAATAAAAGACAATAAACACATAAATTAAAAATTTGATAATATATATCTAAATTAATTCACAAGTTACTCTTTCTGTCATTGATATTTCTAGATGGAGTAGCCTGTGATCATTCAGAGATGATCATTCAGTTAAATGAATATCGTTTTACCTATACCTTAGTTCACGGTCTATTATCAGAGCTTTAGCAAAAGCAGCACACCATAGTGTATTGACACCACTGCAGCACAAATATTATACTGGCAAAGAAAACAAACCTGTACTAAAGCCATTGTTGTCCTCGGTCTACAGATCGAACACTAACATTAACCTTCCACGAGTATTCGCTTTAACCGAAATGCATCTTTAACATTTTGCGACCGTTTGCGAGCAATAAAATATTTGTTAAAAACCGCAACTTTAATAATGTACCCAAATATTATAGTTTAAATAAAAAATAATGATATGAAATCTTAAAATATTATGAGAGAGAAAGAGAGAGAGAGCAAATCATGCATGTATGTATTATTATTTCTTATTATACACACATATCTGTTGTTTTCGTTTTGTTGTCGTTTTGTGGGGGAGCTTTTTCTGTTTGTTTTCTTTTTCCATAATAACTTTATTAAGATAATGAGCTTAAATTAATGAAGCTATTTAATGAATAGTATATTATCGGTTAACTAGTTAGAACAGATTGCGAGGGGGTGTTCATATAGAACTCGTCAGTACTATGTTTTCGCGAGTTTAATCTTACTTCTCTGCTTGGACGTCCGAAATCTTACAGCCTAATGAAGACCTTTATCATCTTTGGGATTTTTCTTTCACGTAGTTCAGGTGGGAATGCGATTATATATTTTTTTTGTTGCACGTTTAACACTATTTTCAATTCAAGGAGTTTCATATATCATTGTCTTTCATGGGAAAATTAAAATACGACAAAAGGTACAAACTTTATCTGAAATAAGGGCGTTAAGTCAGTAGTTAGTTCCATGCAAGTAGTATTAAAAATTATATTAATAACGTACAATATAGCATTAATAAATTTCATCTTAAATACTTTATACAAAATTTTAAACCAGTTTTGCCAACAGCTTGTCAAGCCTGTAAGTATGAAATACCCTTAAACTATTGACACCAGTCCTACCCGTGACCTCGGTTTCTCTATTTCTGTTCTGAATTATCGCTAATTTAAACACGTCACGTTTTTCCTAAGTAGTTTACATGTTTCTGTACATGCAGGGGTCATGTCGTGTTATAATAACACGGGCTTGGCATTGTGTGTTAAATAAAGACGTCCTCTGTTTTTTCCTTCTTTTCAGAAGCTGGATGGTACACTTTTCCTAGGCTATTACCGAGCTACCGGAAATTGCAGGTACAGTTAGCCGAATAAATATGTGTTATATAAACTGGGATTTAAGATTAATTAATTGCAATGGTTGTGAACACTTACTGAATTAAAAGTGATGGATTATCGCCTTGCTGATGTATGTACAAAAGTGGATATCTCTTTAATAGTACTGCAAGGCATATTTTGTTAGTTTCTTTGGGTGCTAATTTTAAAAGAAACAAAAGCATATCAAAACCAGTATCATACAATACAGGTACCATCTCAGTTATATCCATTATTTACATTCGGTAATTGCAGATAAAATATCGGCGGGAGGATACGTTTACGTTCGTATCACATGCGTGACGTCATTGTAAAGAGAGAGAGAGAGAGAGAGAGAGAGAGAGAGAGAGAGAGAGAGAGAGAGAGAGAGAGAGAGAGAGAGAGAGAGAGAGGGAGAGGCTACAGTGTTACATTCTGATTCTTAATGTAAATTTAATAGTTGTTTTCTTTGTCAACAAATCATTCATTGTTAGAAAATAT
>JAEAOA010001096.1:0-7500 GCA_016746295.1 Potamilus streckersoni
ACGGATATAGTAGGTTTTAATTCTTTTGCAACGATATTTATCCATTAAAAAGGCATACATTCTATTGTACAATTGAAGTCTTTTCTATATAATCTGTCTTTAACTCGGATTCAACTCAGCGCCTTAGACTGTTCGGATATCCTGACATATCCATTACAGTTTTATGCGCTCTATCTCTTAAAAATATAGAGAAACGGAAACATTAAATAATAGAGAAAATGGGAAGGATAATACAGAAATATTAAATAAAAAATAATAGTCAAACAAAAACGTAAAAACGTTATACGTATATGTACACTCTTAAATTTATATATATATATATATATATATATATATATATATATATATATATATATATATATATATATATATATATATATATATATATATATATATATATATAGAGAGAGAGAGAGAGAGAGAGAGAGAGAGAGAGAGAGAGAGAGAGAGAGAGAGAGTATATGTACATCATTATTGTGATTCGTGGAAATAAAAAGCCGTCGAGTAAATTGTACAAAAGTGGCAATTTTACCTTTGCATACAAGTGGTTGCTTTCATCTCTCGATATTACCTTATGCTGGCAAAGTTTGTAATGTTTGAAAATAAACTAGAAAAGGTTATGTTTTCTTGGGACTTGAATCCATGTGTGAGACTACGGAATTACTGTTTCAACTTGAATCGCTTTTCCATCTTGAGATGTCTTTTATTAGGTACACTGATTTGTATCACACACACACATTAATAAATTTGAAATGCATGTATATATATATATATATATATATATATATATATATATATATATATATATATATATATATATCCATTGTTAAGGATAACTAATATCTCTCCTCTGTCTGCGTGTGTTCGAGTCTCGGCTTCGGCGAACGTGGGGATGTGAGAAAGCATGCTAGTTGTTTATCGTGGGTTCATGGTTCTTTCCTGAGTTTTCCCGGTACATCCCCCTTCATTCGTATTGGCTGCCATGTATGGCCTATGTTATGATGAAAAATGGCGTTAAGCATTACAAAAACGACGGATTCGATACAGATACTACTGTTATGCCATATGAAAAATAATTGTTTTGTCAGAAGTGGGATTCGAACCCACGCCGGGAAGACCCGACTGCGACCTGAACGCAGCGCCTTAGACCACTCGGCCATCCTGACACATGCAGTGAAGTTATGTGCGTGCAGACACAATCTTACAATATCCACACACACACACACACACACATGCACACACACATATTAATAAATTTAAAATGCAAGCAAATATATATATATATATATATATATATATATATATATATATATATATATATATATATATATATATATATATATATATATAAGACAGCTGATATAAACACGCTTACAGGAAATATAGTTTGATGATATTTTTTTTACATTTATTGGGGACCCTAATGGCTAAGTGGTCTAATGCGCACCGTTAAGGATAACTAATATCTCACCTCTGTCTGCGTGTGTTCGAGTCTCGGCTTCAGCAAACGTGGGGATGTGAGAAAGCATGCCAGTTGTTTCTCGTGGGTGTATGGTTCTTTCCGGAGTTTCCCTGGTACTTCCCCCATCATTTATATTGGCTGCCATGTATGGCCTATGTTAGGATGAAAATTGGCGTTAAGCATTAAAAATACAGATTCGATACAGATACTACTATTATGCCATGTGTAATATAATTGTTTTGTCAGAAGTGGAATTTGACTGCGACTGCGACTGCGACCTGAACGCAGCGCCTTAGACCACTTGGCCATCCTGACATATACAGTGTAATAATATACAGTGTAGTTATGTGAGTGCAGACACAATCTGACAGTATCCTCACACAAATATAGTATCCACACACACACACACACACACACACACACACACACACACACACACACACACACAGAGTTGGACATACAAGTTCGTGTGCTGTGCGGGACTCGTGGAGATAGAGCGTCATCGGGTAATCACTGATCAATCATATTGATTCTATTTTGTGCATATATATTGTGCTTCGTTTCCTGTTAATAAAAAATTTGTCTCGTAGCATATTATTGATACGGCGTACATACTGTACATGTATTTTATTTATATCCCATACAAATACATATATTTGCCGTTTGAACTGAATTATATTTAATACAGGCAGCCTTGTATTGACCTAGTTAATGACCTAATATCGGAGTGCCCGCTGCAAGATGTTAATCTCGTCCGTGGCTATTTACAATCACCTCTCTAAGTTGATTCTTTTCTTTTATTGGTTTCTATTTTTTACCACATTGATTAAATTAATAAAATGCACACTTATGATAACATTATTGTTTAAATAATAAAAGTAGAGCATTAGCAACACTTAGATAGCTACACCATTCAAATGAATACAATGCCCTTCACCAACAAACTCTCTCTCTCTCTCTCTCTCTCTCTCTCTCTCTCTCTCTCTCTCTCTCTCTCTCTCTCTCTCTCTCTCTCTCTCTCTCTCTCTCTCTCTCTCTCTCTCTCTCTCTCATCCTTTGGTAGGTTTGACTTAACTTTTATCATCATTTATAAGTCCGGACATATTATCAAATCCTCTACGTTCGCCATTTGATAGATTTTAGCGATTATCCTGCTACGATGAGAGAGAGAGAGAGAGAGAGAGAGAGAGAGAGAGAGAGAGAGAGAGAGAGAGAGAGAGAGAGAGAGAGAGAGAGAGAGAGAGAGAGAGAGAGAGATTTGGACATTTTCATATTTAATAATAATAATAATAATAATAATAATAATAATAATAATAATAATAATAATAATAATAATAATCGATCTTTTAGAACATTATGATATGTTTGATAAACAAAAACAAACAAAATATATAAAGTATGTGCATCACGTAGCCGAAAAATTTACTGGTTTGCAACATTGCATTTTTATAAACACTGTTGAAAAATCATAAGGTAAGTGTACACGTATTGTTTACGACGAACCATATTCTTGTAGCTTATTTGGTGTAATTTCTTTTTCAAGGTTTTAATCCAGCCCAAATTCCTTTTCTCTCTCATTCCACATGTCTGCGCAGTTTGTCAGTTATGCTTGAGAGGGGAGAACAGAAAACAGAAAGGATTGTGCTAAAAATGTGTATTAAGTAATTTAGATAACGGTGATTATTAATATTTTTATCTTTATTTTTTTATACGTCACTAGTGACTAATTTGTAAAAATTGATCATTGATTTAGAATCAACTACAGACTTTTCGCGAGAACGTTTATATATGCATATTATTGCGCCATGGCCGGATCTCATAAGATAGAAAATATAAACGGTTTGACAAAAATGAGATTCGGACCCAAACTGGGAAGACCCGACAGTGACTTGAACATTGATTTGAACATAGCGCCTTAGACGTTTCGGTCATCCTGACATATACATAATGTTATGCTGCACACATATTTTTCAAAGAGAGAGAGAGAGAGAGAGAGAGAGAGAGAGAGAGAGAGAGAGAGAGAGAGAGAGAGAGAGAGAGAGAGAGAGAGAGAGAGAGTATGTACATCATTATTGTGATTCGTGGAAATAAAAAGCCGTCGAGTAAATTGTACAAAAGTGGCAATTTTACCTTTGCATACAAGTGGTTGCTTTCATCTCTCGATATTACCTTATGCTGGCAAAGTTTGTAATGTTTGAAAATAAACTAGAAAAGGTTATGTTTTTGTGGGACTTGAATCCATGTGTGAGACTACGGAATTACTGTTTCAACTTGAATCGCTTTTCCATCTTGAGATGTCTTTTATTAGGTACACTGATTTGTATCACACACACACATTAATAAATTTGAAATGCATGTATATATATATATATATATATATATATATATATATATATATATATATATATATATATATATATATATCCATTGTTAAGGATAACTAATATCTCTCCTCTGTCTGCGTGTGTTCGAGTCTCGGCTTCGGCGAACGTGGGGATGTGAGAAAGCATGCTAGTTGTTTATCGTGGGTTCATGGTTCTTTCCTGAGTTTTCCCGGTACATCCCCCTTCATTCGTATTGGCTGCCATGTATGGCCTATGTTATGATGAAAAATGGCGTTAAGCATTACAAAAACGACGGATTCGATACAGATACTACTGTTATGCCATATGAAAAATAATTGTTTTGTCAGAAGTGGGATTCGAACCCACGCCGGGAAGACCCGACTGCGACCTGAACGCAGCGCCTTAGACCACTCGGCCATCCTGACACATGCAGTGAAGTTATGTGCGTGCAGACACAATCTTACAATATCCACACACACACACACACACACACACACACACACACACACACACACACACACACACATTAATAAATTTAAAATGCAAGCAAAATATATATATATATATATATATATATATATATATATATATATATATATATATATATATATATATATATATATATATATATATATATATATAAGACAGCTGATATAAACACGCTTACAGGAAATATAGTTTGATGATATTTTTTTTACATTTATTGGGGACCCTAATGGCTAAGTGGTCTAATGCGCACCGTTAAGGATAACTAATATCTCACCTCTGTCTGCGTGTGTTCGAGTCTCGGCTTCAGCAAACGTGGGGATGTGAGAAAGCATGCCAATTGTTTCTCGTGGGTGTATGGTTCTTTCCGGAGTTTCCCTGGTACTTCCCCCATCATTTATATTGGCTGCCATGTATGGCCTATGTTAGGATGAAAATTGGCGTTAAGCATTAAAAATACAGATTCGATACAGATACTACTATTATGCCATGTGTAATATAATTGTTTTGTCAGAAGTGGAATTTGACTGCGACTGCGACTGCGACCTGAACGCAGCGCCTTAGACCACTTGGCCATCCTGACATATACAGTGTAATAATATACAGTGTAGTTATGTGAGTGCAGACACAATCTGACAGTATCCTCACACAAATATAGTATCCACACACACACACACACACACACACACACACACACACACACACACACACAGAGTTGGACATACAAGTTCGTGTGCTGTGCGGGACTCGTGGAGATAGAGCGTCATCGGGTAATCACTGATCAATCATATTGATTCTATTTTGTGCATATATATTGTGCTTCGTTTCCTGTTAATAAAAAATTTGTCTCGTAGCATATTATTGATACAGCGTACATACTGTACATGTATTTTATTTATATCCCATACAAATACACATATTTGCCGTTTGAACTGAATTATATTTAGTACAGGCAGCCTTGTATTGACCTAGTTAATGACCTCATATCGGAGTGCCCGCTGCAAGATGTTAATCTCGTCCGTGGCTATTTACAATCACCTCTCTAAGTTGATTCTTTTCTTTTCTTGGTTTCTATTTTTTACCACATTGATTAAATTAATAAAATGCACACTTATGATAACATTATTGTTTAAATAATAAAAGTAGAGCAGTAGCAACACTTAGATAGCTACACCATTCAAATGAACACAATGCCCTTCACCAACAAACTCTCTCTCTCTCTCTCTCTCTCTCTCTCTCTCTCTCTCTCTCTCTCTCTCTCTCTCTCTCTCTCTCTCTCTCTCTCTCTCTCTCTCTCTCTCTCTCTCTCTCTCTCTCTCTCTCTCTCTCTCTCTCTCTCTCTCTCTCTCTCTCTCTCATCCTTTGGTAGGTTTGACTTAACTTTTATCATCATTTATAAGTCCGGACATATTATCAAATCCTCTACGTTCGCCATTTGATAGATTTTAGCGATTATCCTGCTACGATGAGAGAGAGAGAGAGAGAGAGAGAGAGAGAGAGAGAGAGAGAGAGAGAGAGAGAGAGAGAGAGAGAGAGAGAGAGAGAGAGAGAGAGAGAGAGAGAGAGATTTGGAAATTTTCATATTTAATAATAATAATAATAATAATAATAATAATAATAATAATAATAATAATAATAATAATAATAATAATCGATCTTTTAGAACATTATGATATGTTTGATAAACAAAAACAAACAAAATATATAAAGTATGTGCATCACGTAGCCGAAAAATTTACTGGTTTGCAACATTGCATTTTTATAAACACTGTTGAAAAATCATAAGGTAAGTGTACACGTATTGTTTACGACGAACCATATTCTTGTAGCTTATTTGGTGTAATTTCTTTTTCAAGGTTTTAATCCAGCCCAAATTCCTTTTCTCTCTCATTCCACATGTCTGCGCAGTTTGTCAGTTATGCTTGAGAGGGGAGAACAGAAAACAGAAAGGATTGTGCTAAAAATGTGTATTAAGTAATTTAGATAACGGTGATTATTAATATTTTTATCTTTATTTTTTTATACGTCACTAGTGACTAATTTGTAAAAATTGATCATTGATTTAGAATCAACTACAGACTTTTCGCGAGAACGTTTATATATGCATATTATTGCGCCATGGCCGGATCTCATAAGATAGAAAATATAAACGGTTTGACAAAAATGAGATTCGGACCCAAACTGGGAAGACCCGACAGTGACTTGAACATTGATTTGAACATAGCGCCTTAGACGTTTCGGTCATCCTGACATATACATAATGTTATGCTGCACACATATTTTTCAAAGAGAGAGAGAGAGAGAGAGAGAGAGAGAGAGAGAGAGAGAGAGAGAGAGAGAGAGAGAGAGAGAGAGAGAGAGAGAGAGAGAGAGAGAGAGAGTATATGTACATCATTATTGTGATTCGTGGAAATAAAAAGCCGTCGAGTAAATTGTACAAAAGTGGCAATTTTACCTTTGCATACAAGTGGTTGCTTTCATCTCTCGATATTACCTTATGCTGGCAAAGTTTGTAATGTTTGAAAATAAACTAGAAAAGGTTATGTTTTCTTGGGACTTGAATCCATGTGTGAGACTACGGAATTACTGTTTCAACTTGAATCGCTTTTCCATCTTGAGATGTCTTTTATTAGGTACACTGATTTGTATCACACACACATTAATAAATTTGAAATGCATGTATATATATATATATATATATATATATATATATATATATATATATATATATATATATATCCATTGTTAAGGATAACTAATATCTCTCCTCTGTCTGCGTGTGTTCGAGTGTCTCGGCTTCGGCGAACGTGGGGATGTGAGAAAGCATACTAGTTGTTTATCGTGGGTTCATGGTTCTTTCCTGAGTTTTCCCGGTACACCCCCCTTCATTCGTATTGGCTGCCATGTATGGCCTATGTTATGATGAAAAATGGCGTTAAGCATTACAAAAACGACGGATTAGATACAGATACTACTGTTATGCCATATGAAAAATAATTGTTTTGTCAGAAGTGGGATTCGAACCCACGCCGGGAAGACCCGACTGCGACCTGAACGCAGCGCCTTAGACCACTCGGCCATCCTGACACATGCAGTGAAGTTATGTGCGTGCAGACACAATCTTACAATATCCACACACACACACACACACACACACATGCACACACACATATTAATAAATTTAAAATGCAAGCAAAGATATATATA
>JAEAOA010001096.1:12500-15000 GCA_016746295.1 Potamilus streckersoni
TATCGTGGAAAATAGATATATAGAAATGGAATGATACAAAAACATAATTGTCAGAAGTGGGATTCGAACCCACGCCGGGAAGACCCGACTGCGACCTGAACGCAGCGCCTTAGACCGCTCGGCCATCCTGACTTGCTGCGTAATATTATTAACGGTTTATATAAAGATAAGAAATACCGCGTGCACTGGATAGTATTGCATAACATTTCTTCACACATACCAAATTGTGAAAGCACGTGTCTATTCTGTGCGATAGTAATTAATATTGTTATGTGTGATTAGTAATACCTATTGTAACTAACCTGGTTCGCATAATCATGTTTTCGTATTTTGGTGTTGAGCTTTTCTTGCGTGATTTAATTATAAATAAAGGGAAAACATTTATAAAAATCTTGTTTTCAAGTGTTTTCTAAAAGTCGACAGATTTTGGTGTAACACTTAGCAATGCTTCACAGCAACGTCATTGAGTACTACAAAAAATATCCACAATGTTCGCCAGATATAAATTGCTTGATTTATTCAACTTTTTAGATATGTCAAATCAACAAATACACGGGTAAGAGCCCTTCTATTGATGAACTTGAAATATTTATATTATCAGAATTTTTTTTTTGTTACGACAGACATAGCGACATCCAACTGTGAATTATATGTATAGAGTTGAGTCCTGTCACCACGACATTTAAAATATTCTTCTTTTCTTCAGTGATGTTACTGTCACGAGTTCTGTACTGTACCGTACTCCACGATTTCGTAAAGACGAGAAGATATGCGAGGGACCTTTCAGTTATGCGTGGGCATAATTAATAGTTTAGAGGAAACATTTTGCAATCCATCCACAAAGATTGTACAATGCAATAATGTGATTCGACCCATTTCTTCGACCCATCACCAATCAATGTTTTGGCTGTCCCCCAAAATCTGCTAAATGCACTAATACCGATACTTTTCACATAAAAACCCATTTCGATAAACGACACTCACAAAATGGCCTTAAACAGATTGGAAATTAGAATGACGAATTCATACTTTGGCACTTTGTCACAAACTGCCCTAAACACTCGATTTAGATCACTAAAGCAATGAAAAGGCCACTTTTATGCCAGAAGATTGGAAGATTTGTCTCTACCTTATGAATGCTTAGTATCAAAATTCAAATCTACATCAGATTTCCAACTCCATGGGAAATGTGTTATAAGACTCGCGCATACCAAAATTAGATACAGATCAAGTATAACTAACTGGACGAAATTTGACATAATGTAGCGTGGCATAAACAATAGTAGCAATCCCTAACTAGGATTTCGGAAAAACAAATGTCACGGCCCCTGTAAGCCAAAATGATTGGTTAAAAAGTTTAGGAAAATACACTTGGCGAACAGTACATGAAAACAATACAACTAAATATTAGGGACATTTACAACTTAAAAATATTCGATTCGGATATGACTCGCACATTTAACGTTAGGGACCGCCCCGCACAAAATAGCAAACGTTGCATAGATTTGATATAAATAGAGTCTGTGAATCGTGTACAAATGGTGACAGCCTTGGAAGTAGGAAGACGGACGGGGGCATTCCTTGCACCTCTTTTTTTTTGCAGCCTGCTTTGAGGGCATGATTGTAATAGCGGTCAATCGGAGTACGCAAAAACGTATAATTTTAACGAGTTCTGAATGCCCATTGGAGGATATACGAATATAATCCAAAAGAACGAAAGAACGAACGAACGAAGCACATGTTATAGATAGAAAACGCGGCAATTAAGTATTTAAACTATAATTATGCGCAGGTTAAATTGGACAATGCGCATTCTCTCTTTTCTATATGGGCATGTGAAATTTCTTTTCTTATGGGCATATGAAATTTCACGTTCCATTCATCTCAATTTGGTTAGATTAAGAATTATCGTTATGAGATTCATTACACCTATCGGGTCATATTTTGGCGAGAAATATCAGCAACTGATTTTCTTGGCTATTCATTCTTTCATTATTATTGTCCCATTTTCCGTGAAGAATTCATGTCACATTCATTTTTAGAAAGCATCATGAGATATCATCTATGGAAATACTTCAAAGAAAATAGATGGAATTTGCTCGCTAGGAAATTAAAGGATTAAAAAATTGGTTGTATTGGATATAGGTGATTACCAAAACGCATGAGAGCAAATAAGAAGAAAGTCTAGGCAAGAGTCGTTGGAATATGTGCACACGTAATAAAAAATGCCAAAAAAGCCAAAAACCCAAAACAACGGAACATACGCATGCAGGGAGTTCTTGCACTAAATCTTTGGAATCGTTGGAATTCTAATATAATATATTTGCTTAATATTGGTGCAATTTCGGATAATTGGAATAAATTGTGTTTGTAATAAAATTTATTTACTGATATATTTTTTTTTCTTGATGCACTACGTACAGAAGCTTTCTTAACGATCTCACAATTTTCGAAGACATTTTCAAAGCCGTTTAATCAACGTGAATGCGGCGCTAAATAT
>JAEAOA010001096.1:17500-32500 GCA_016746295.1 Potamilus streckersoni
AGGACCGAAAAATTTCAGGAAGCTTTCGATAGGTTAAAAGCAATACTCAAAAGTTCGCCGGTTATAACAGCTCCAAGTTTCAATCAGTCTTTTAAATTGTCTGTGAATGCAAGTGATGTTGGGGTTGGATCAGTATTAATTCAAGAAGACAGTAATAGTATTTATCACCCAGTGTGCTATTTCTCGAAGAAATTCAATAAGCACCAAAGAAATTACTCAACAATCGAGAAGAAATGTTTAGCTTTAATTTTGGTATTAAAACATTTTGAAGATTACATTACCTCGGTTTCTTCTCCGGTTTTTGTGTATAGTGATCACAATCCCCCTACATTCATCGGCAAGATGAAAAATAAAAATCAAAGATTATTAAGGTGGAGTTGTTTATACAAGAGTATAATCTTAACAGCAGGCACATCAAACGAAAAGACAATTTGATTGCAGATGCACTTTCCCGTGCATAGAATTATTCTTTCATATACACTTTATATAAAGGTTCTTTAAGTTTACTAGGCTGGTTAGTAAGCGGATATCATATGCCGACACCAAACTGTATTGTCAAATTCCAACTTTTCGATAATGAATGGATTCAGACCTTACAACCCCAAAGTAACAACTTTGTCGTGATTCAAATTAGAATCGTGACTAGGTAGAACCATGAAATGATATTGACCCCTGTAATAATACGATTTGGAGTAGGTCATCTATAGATAGATCCCGAATTACGTGATATGATGGCGCAAGGCCGCAGAGAGCGATCACGGGTCCTCGTGTTAGAAACACCTTGGCCTAACCTATTTCTTGTTCAAATAAAAAAATTCTTTTATAAAATTAAAAAGTGTTGTTCGGCCCGGCCTTGGCTGGCATTTACCATTAATTTTATATTGTTTTTCTTAAGTCCAATACAATTCACTAAATCTCAAGATAATATTATAAAAGATACATATATAAACAGAATGCAAATCAGGCTTTATATTGGCATCACTATGTATAATTCAATAGTTGATTTTGCTTCAGTGTTCTTTGTTCAAAATGATCCCTTTTGGTGGTCGTATGCAGGAGAAACTGCCAGGTTGCCCATCGTGCAGGTAAAATGGACAGAATAACAGCTGCTAGTAATCGTATCGTTAAACATCAATTATTTAGAGTGGGGAATCAAGGAAATTGATTGAAAACTATACATGAAGCCAACAGCAAAAGTTGGGATATTACTTGCAAATTAGAACACTGATTACACCGATACTGAAAGTCTAAAAGCTAAAACGTTAACTATTTAGTTTATTTAATCAATTGAATCATTGACTTATTCGTTAAATTTAAATGTGATTATGATTTGATTTTGATGATATCTAAACCGTGCTTTCAAGCCCAGTAATAATAACTATTTAATGTGATATTAATTGAAATAAACATAGCAATACCTGCTAAATTTCGTCGGATTAAAATGTTTCATATGGACTTAATGATATAATTCTAATGAAGAAAATGCTTCATCAAACTTGTCTCTGTTAGATGAAACCATAAAACAGGACTTATAGGTCACTGATTTCCTATCATGCATCATAATACGACACTATTCGTTAGTTCGGTTCTCCTTTGTTCATTAATGTTCATGTTCTAAATTTAGACACTTTCTGGTGATGATGCAGATAGACATTGAGGTAGAGCCCTCAAGGCAAGAGGAGAAGGGGTCAACCAAAATACACCCGGCGACGTGACCTTAATGCGGACATCACTAAGTTGTGTCACACCTGGAGTTTGCTCGCGGGGATGACACAGAAAAGAAGTCTCCGGTGATCATTTGTGGGCGGCCTATACTTCAGCAGGAGTGACGGGCAATAGCTAACTGATGATGATGATGATGATGATGATGATGATGATGATGATGATTATTATTATTATTATTATTATTATTATTATTATTATTATTATTATTATTATTATTATTATTATTATTATTTAAGATATTACATTTAACTAATTCAAGCATAGATGAAAATGCGTCTGATTTACAAGAAATACCTGATAATGTGAAATAATAAATATATTGGGAAATAATAATCAACTTAAAAATATGAATGCTACCTTACACCTTAGGGTGATTTCCGAAAGGGACCCAGAGAGAGAGAGAGAGAGAGAGAGAGAGAGAGAGAGAGAGAGAGAGAGAGAGAGAGAGAGGTGGGGTTTCGAATTTTTGTGGCTTACAAAAAGCTGGCTATTTGTCTTTATACTTTATTAGTTTTTTTGTTATTTGTTATTTTTTTTCCCCAGTTTTTCAGAGATTAAGATGAATAATCTGGCTGTAGTAGAAGTTAACGTATGCATAGGTTACACAATTTTTGTTTAGGAAGAAAAACATCAAGTGGTGTTGAATCCAATATCGACCGAAATTTTGTCTCTGGCTAAATATTCGAATTATAATTTGTAGAGAACTGCATACATAAAAAAGGGAATGTTTTATTTCAGGTTAAACACCAAAAAGTGTCATTCATCATATCAGATAATTTAGGAATTTGTTTTCTGTGTACTGCATGAAAGATTTCGACTGCTAGGTAGGTACTGTAAAATGGAAATTACTGATTGACAAAGATATGTGGTATTTACTTTATGAGTGACTAATTCACACACAGCAAACATTCAAGATTTGTAATATATATATATATATATATATATATATATATATATATATATATATATATATATATATATATATATATATATATATATATATATATAAAACGATGAGGAATGACGTTTTAGAATAAACGGCAGTTTAAGTTTCGAAACGGTTTTGGCCCTATCTAGTCATAATACACTTTACCTTTTAAAATCAAAGAATGCAAAAACTGATATACGGCCAAAGTCTTACTTAATTCACCTGAGACAGACACATGACACGTGACAGATTAATGGGTCGATTCATTCGCAAAATTGAGTGGCATTATTTTTTCAGCTTGTGATAAATCATACGGAGAGGACGGAACCTGGACAAATAGTTGTCGACCTACCTACGGTTGCCAGTGCGGTCAAACCACACACCAAAATGTTTCCGATTGTGTGTTGGCCTGAATTTAGCTGGAGGAGATGCATGTAGATGATGTATAGGAAAATAATTAGTGGACTGACCCCATGTTCACACTTGCCGAGCCTTGAAAAGAAACCATGCTAGCCGAGGTGGGATGTTAGTGATCTGCAAAGGCAAATGTCTTAAAACATTGGATCCCACGCACTCCCTTGCCAACAGAATGATAACGTTAGCGACAAGCTAGAACCCCATGTAAGTCAGTCCCAAAGAAATACAAAATAACTTTTAATAAGATCTAAGGTAGAAAAATAATCCAGATATAGAAAATAATGTGTTGTATGAATACTTCAATTAAAAATACTAAATGACACATTTCATTTAAATGAACATGACAATTGTAATGAAATATTATCTCTTGCAAATGAGATAATATATAGGTTTGTCAATGTGCAGGAAGTACACAGAACAATTCAAAATCTTAAAATCATAAACAGCAGCAGGTATGTTAGCAGGTCTTGTCTATTTCTTTATAATACGAACCCCTGTTGTCGAGCTTTCTGTATGTTTTGTGATCAACTGTATTATTAATACTATTCGTGTGTTACTAATTTTCACCGATTTTATTGATAACAAGTATGACTAGTTTAAAGACCACGTCTAATAAAGAAGCCCTCTCCTCAACGCACCATTTGTTTTACTGTATTTAGAGATCAGCAAGATTATTTGATAAATCAATGTGATTTCTGCAATTTGGTAATAAATATTAACTTTAACAATTGTTCTTCATTTTAACCGTTTAATAAAGAATTATAAAGCGTTTCATACTGTTTTAATGCGACCAATTTATGTTACATGGTTGCTGTCATTTCCACTCATGGCCATAGATCGATATGTTATCAATTTAAGAGAGAGAGAGAGAGAGAGAGAGAGAGAGAGAGAGAGAGAGAGAGAGAGAGAGAGAGAGAGAGAGAGAGAGAGAGAGAGAGAGTACACAGGGTGTTCAATCGCTAGCATTACTGAAAATGAAAGAAAAATAATAAATGAAACTAATATCTCTTCAACTCAGTTCTTTATTCAAGTGAAACTATTGTCAAAAAACTGAAATGTGAGTCATTTAATATGTTTACTTAATTCTAAAGGGCAATATGACTGACATGACTAGCACGTTTGAAGGGCAATTTTAATGAAACGGTATGTATCTGCTTTAATTACAATGGAGTAATAACGGTATGTATCTGCATTAATTACAATGGAGTAATAATGGTATGTATCTGCATTAATTTCAATGGAGTAATAACGGTATGTATTTGCATTAATTACATCGGAGAAATAATGGTATGTATTTGCATTAATTACATCGGAATAATAACGGTACGTATTGCATAAATTACATCGGAGTAATAACGGTATATATCTGCATTAATTACATCGGAGTAATAACGGTACGTATTGCATAAATTACATCGGAGTAATAACGGTATGTATCTGCATTAAGTACATCGGTATGTATTTGTATTAATTACATAGGAGTGATGAAGGTCTCACTTCACTGATGATTGGACAGAACCACTGAATCGACATAGTTTTAGCCAAACCTACTGATATAGATAAATGTTTGTCAGTTGAATAAACGTAAGCCAATAGAATTACACAAGCCAAGATTTTTCCATTCTACAAGACTTAAGTTCAATCTTTCAGACATTTTCGCCAGAGCCTCAATTATCTATTCAGCATGCTAGCCTCAATTATCTATTCAGCATGCTTCCACTTGATTAATGAGGTGTTAGGATCTTTACATTTTTTTTTAAAAATCTATGAAATGTTTAGCATACCAACTGCAAAAATGTGATTTTAATTTTTCATTGTAGTCTTTATGACGATATCTAATAGTTTAAGTTGCTGTCTCAAAGAAGTTCCAACATTCTTTGTTATTTAATTTAGAATTGTTGCACTTTAATGGGCTCTGAATATATCAAATGTTGCATCTGTTTGCTAATTCATTCGAGCAAGGAGCAGCTATTCGAGTATTTTGTTCATTTTTGGCATAATAACTTTATCCAAAACGATCGCAATTAAAATTGAAGTTTACAAGTCTTAAGGAACTGTGTTAAAGCCAACAACGTCAGAAAGTACTGATGCTAAAACTGTATGGACAATGTAACTGGGTGAATTTTGCAGATGAAATTGCAACACATAGCCATTTGAAGTTGATGTATGTAATTTTGCACTTGGCTAAATGCGGAGCATATTTACAAACACTAGCTTTTAAATACATGAGGTAGGGACATGTTTCGTAATGCTTCCTTTTGAAAACCATATAAGGTAAAACGAATAATCTTGATAATATTCCAAGAGAAGTCAAGATATTGACTCACACTGCAGGGGGTTAAGCGAGCGTAGACTATGCTATCGACAGATAAGTGATAACAAGTAATTCTCTTGGCTAAATGCATTTTTTTCTATACTATTTTAATTGTCTACATCAAGAGAGGAAATCGAAAGAATGTAAGTATAAAGAATCAAGACTTTTCAGACTGGGGGAAAATTTTACTGGTCCTTATGTCTTGCTTGCCTTGTAATAGTAGCTTTCAAGTCAACAGAAGAAACACCTGTCTTCATGATGTGTTAACACTGTTCCAATACATATTTACTTGATTCAAACAAAATCTCGAATTAGCCCAGGAAAATAGAAACTTTCAAAAGGTACAAAATGCACAAGATCATCCAAAATTCATTGTAGGCAACACATGTTGGTTATATTCATAAGTCAGTAAACTAGGCCTTTATAGACTCTACACATACAGAGTGATCCACATAGAATAATTGATTATTGTTTTTGTTGTGCTTAATGCCATTTTTCAGCACACGATAGGCTATTCATGGCGGCCAGTATTAATGGTGGAGGAAGAAACCGGGAAATCACCGGAAAGAACCACCGACCCACGAGAAACTACTGGCAAGCTTTCTCACATATCCACATTCGCCGAATCCTAGTCTCGAACCCACGCAGACAGATGTGAGATGGCAGTGATCCGTAACGGACAGCGCTTTGGGACCACTCGGCCACTCGGGGCCCCTCATCCAATAGACTGCAAAAACGTTACTAGTAAAGAATCAGACTGAGAATTGTGACATAATAAGTTCTGCACACAAATGGAATGTGAGTGTTTATAGCCCTGGATTCCTTCCCGGCATATCCTGTATTTTTCCCAGAGGCATCAAGTGACTACGAACAGTATTATGAGTAATATTGAGATTGAAAAAAAATTCGGAAGAGCCCGAAGATCCACACTTCTGGAAATCCTTTACACTTTATACAAATGTCAAAAAGTGGGGAATGAGAAACGTGCTATTGTGTCCAGTATATAAAAGATGCAAAGAACAAAGTCTGGGAAGACCCACAGAAAATTCCATCCCTGTTTATCCAGGCGTGTGAAGAAAAACAAATCGTCTCAGAAGTAGTACTAATAGAAAGAGAAAGTGGTTATAGGGGATTACCTATACTTAGAAGAATTTGTTTTTGTCTATAATTCAGCACTTCATAATAGATGCCTTCGTAGCAGGACGGTTTGCATGTCCTGATTGACGAATTACCGTAAAGACAAAAAAATGTAGGCTATTTTTCCTCCTTTAAATAGCATACTACAAACAACTGAAATAAGCTTTTTAAAAGTACAAAATAATAAGACGTAATATATATATATATATATATATATATATAATCTTTAGTTATTGTTGTTGATTCTTAAACTTAATATAATGTTCTAAAAATCGACTACTATTAATTAAATATTAAAATGCCCGAAAGCCGATCCACTATCCCCCCTCTGGACCATCTTAGCAAGTATACTGGCAAAAATCAAGAAGAGACGAGCGTAGAGGATTTTCTCTAGACCTATAAAGCTAAGTCAAACCGACCAGAGAGAGAGAGAGAGAGAGAGAGAGATTTTCGGTTAGTAGCAATGTTAGTTAAAGCAGTGTAATGACTTATATCAATTGCAAAGATATTAAAATATTTAGATTGCTCTTGTTGGTTCGTTTTTTTGCTCATTTCTATTCCATAATAAATTCATGCAACGGTACCTGAATGACTTAGCCTTCAGTGTTCAAGAAGCTAGCCGTATATTTGTAGTGTTCTACTTTCTACATTAAACCATCTTTCGTGTTTAAATTATAAGGCTGTCTTATGTCTTAATCAATGTGAATAAAAAACAGAAACTAATAAAAGAAAACAATTAACTTATCAATGTGCAAAGCTGGTTGTGAATAGCCACAAACGACATAGAACTACCCCTTACAGTGGACACAGAGCAAAAAGGTGAGTTAATTCATTCACTCGGTCAATACGCACTTGATTAGTCATTCTTAACTCCGTTCAAATGACTAACTTGTGTATTTATATATGATATAAATAAATATATGTAAGACATGTACGCTGTATCTATGATATATCACTCGTTTTATAATTTTTTCGTTACAAGGAAACTCGACAAGTCTCGTTTCCTTTTACTGAAGCATTATATATCTCGTGATAAATCATTGATAATTTTAATAATACTTCAATGGTTAGATTTCTTTCATGTAGTCTTTTTCATCACACACACACCCACACACATGTTGTGATGTATATTTAATATATGATGTGCACCTGACTTCGTCGTTACTATGGTTGAGGGTTGTACATGGTGCTTTTGCGTACGTGACATTTGTCATGATATTAAATATTAAACAAGATGTTGAGTTCACCAATTAGAGCAAGTTTCCATTAGTTTTCCGGAAAATACTACTGCGTCACAGGTCAAATGGGAATGTATAAAAAGGGGGTTTTAGTAATCAATTATTCATTCCTTCTGTAAGATATGACGGTGGAATCATTTATACTTGTGTTCAGATGTAATTCTAGACGAATTATGTATTTATTGTGCTCCTTTGGTTTATAAAGTGTTCATTAACGGTTTGGACTAAAAAAATGCTTTGCAATTAGTGACAACTCTATGAAAAACATTTTGGATTGTGTCATCGTGGAACACCAGGACATTCAAGATTATTGGAATTTAATCGGAAGATTATATACTTTTGGATTTTTAAAAACAAGATTTAGGATTATTTGGGATTTAATTTACATATATGTACATGTTTTTGAATTTTCACTTGTATTCCAGGTAAATAAATTGTTGAACTTTAACTTAAAAAGTTGTATTTCCTTCCTTTTTGTTACTATTTGAATAACTAGAGTCATAAGAACTATCTAAGATAAATCATTTACTGTCTTTTCGACTGATGGTACACGTAAGTTCAGGTGTATTTTCTCTTTATCAAGCATAAAGTGTCTTAAATGTATTCGTAGTGAATATGATTTGATTGTACTGTAACTAACTGTAAAGTACAATTTCGTCTGTAAACTAAATTGTTGCAAACAAACTCTTTCACCAGGCCGCATCGTCTGAAGATTATAGACAAAATAGGTAGCAAGTATAATATTTTTTTCAAGCCACCATTTGACAAAATCCATACATGTTTATTATAAAGGATTATACCAGTGAGTATATGACTACCGCTTGCGCAATTGCATCAATGACGTCAAATTCAACAGACCTTTTGGGTATTGACTCTATGGTATCCGTGTCTGTACCCGTATTCAACGTATGGCCATAATGCGTACAAAAATATCTTTAGTTAAGTTTGTCCTATATGACATTATTCTGTGAAGAGTATTATTTTGCATAGAATCTATAAAGAAATGTTTACCTATGTATTGTGAAGTATGCGAATGATTATCTGATCAGTTTGTAATTTTGTTAGAATTCGATTATTTTTAATGAATTGAATCACTCTAGTATTGTCGTGTTTTCTCACACACTAGTTGAATAGCATACAAAAGCTATAATAGTTATCACACTTAAACGATATATATATATATATATAAATATATATATATATATATATATATATATATATATATATATATATATATTGTCTACTCTCTCACTATCGCGTAGTGCTAGTTTTGTTTTGACACACACACACACATATATATATATATATATATATATATATATATATATATATATATATATATATGGTCTACTCTATCTCTACGTAGTAAAGGAAGTTAGGTATTGACACACGAACACAACACACACACGCATATATATATATATATATATATATATATATATATATATATATATAAAGAATACAAATCATATGGCGAATAACAACCCTCTCAAGCGTACTGGATCTACCAAGGGATCACGTTTGTCAGGGATTAATTAAAATAGATGCAATAAACTGACGACGAACAGTACGAAACTAGTAACTAACTAGCCTAAGCGCTTTCGACTCTTAATGAGTCTTTTTCAAAGGCAAATACAAAACATAGTTACGACAAACAAATAAACACAAAAACGTTGCGTTTGTGAACCTCTACATTTCTATCTTCACATGTGCTAAAACTATAAATACAACCAGCTTGTATAGACTAGTTGCGGAAACTGAAAACGTTGTATAATTCCCTAAAAGTCTACAAGCCAAAGCGACATCTATTTTTACTTTGTGTACATATGTAACGCAGATTATATCCCGGATATTTGGTTCTATACCGGTTATTCTTATAGTAAAAATTGAAGGATAAGAAGATTTAGAAAATGTTAAATTCTACTAGTGCATAGTTTTCATTTTCTAGTCTTCTTGGTTTAGACCGCTTGGTTTCAATGTTCTAAGGCGGCGTATCCAGTATGATTCCTTTTCCTTCCTGGTTTCGGAACTCCAGCTGTGGTTGTTGGCAATAGCGATAAGTATTATATCACTGAAAGTGTGGCCAGGGGAGGAGAAGTCTTCTGCGACCGGGCTTCTGTACAGCTTTTTTGTCATCCAATCAGATCTATGAAGGTTTATCCTTATGTGTAGCTTTTCAGTTTCTCCCACGTACTGAAGGCCATATATCTTACATGTGATGAGATAAATCACATTCTCTGTTTTGCACGTTTTGTTTGGACCATGTATGTTTAGTTTTTCTTTAGTCACTGTGCTAGTGTATGTCTTGGTCTCTATCATATGTTGACAGGTTTTGCATCTTTTATCGCCACAGGGTCCAGATTGACTAGGTTGGTTTTGACTAGCGATTGTTGTTAGCTTGGCCCTGACTAGGATGTCCTTTAGGTTTTTTGGTCTCCGGTAAGCTACTACAGGTTTGTTCGGAAGTATTAGGTTTAGTATGTCTGACGATTGCACGGTTGGCCAGTGGTTTGCGATGATTTTACCTACTTTGGGATTGTCTGGGTGATAGGTCAGAATAAATGGTATCCTATCAACCTTTTCTTTCTGTCCATATCTGAGTAGGTCATCACGGTTTGTTTGTTTGGCCCTTTGGATTGCCTCCGCAATCAGGTCTTTGTCGTAGCCTCGGTAAATTAAATGTTTAGCCAGTTCTTCAGACCTTTCTATGAATCTTTCATTATCGGAGCAAATTCTGCGTATCCTCAGTGCCTAGCTATATGGAATGTTCTTAATGCAGTGTTTTGGATGACAGCTGGTTGGGAGAAGATACTGGTGTTTGTCGGTTGGTTTCGAGTAGATGTCTGTGTGTAATTTGTTTTCCACCAGTCTGGTTGTTGTGTCCAGGAAAACATGGTTTGAGTTGGAAATTTCTGCCGTGAATTTTATTGAAGGATGGAAGTTGTTTGCCTTTGAAATGAAGTCATCCAGACTTTCTCTTCCATACTGCCACTTCATTTCTATATCATCGATAAAGCGTACCCACTGGTATGGTGTACGCTCAACCGATGCTAAGAGCTTTCCCTCGAGTTTTCCCATAAAAATGTTAGCATACGAAGGGGCCATTTTAGTACCCATTGCAGTTCCATTGATTTGTAGGTAGTTTTCTTCATTAAATTCAAAGTTGTTGAGTTTTAGGACAAGCTCTAGGAGTTGGATTAAGAAGTGTGTGGGTGGATTGTTTACAGTTCTTGTTTCCCATGCTTCGCTACATGCCTGTAACCCTTCGTTGTGCGGTATGTTGGTGTACAAAGATGTGACGTCTAAGGAAGCAAGTTATGTATCTGGCAGTAATGGTTCACTAGCTTTGCTTTTTATGAGATAATCTGTCGTGTCTTGAAGATATGATGGTAATTTGTGGACATGTGGTCTCATAAAATGATCTAAATATTCTGATATCCTTTCTGTGGGGTGCCCGTTACCCGAGATTATAGGTCTGCCAGGGTTTCCTTGTTTGTGGATTTTGGGTAGAAGATAAAATCTACCTGCTTTTGGGTTTACTGGGCTTAAGTAGTTTTTGGTTTGCTGGTCTATGTGTCCGCTTTGGTACGCCTCGTCAATAACATTAGTGATGATTTTTGCATATTCCAGCGTTGGATCATGGTCCAGTTTTTGGTAGAACCTAGCGTCACTTAGTTGTCTACTTGCTTCATTAATGTAGTCTTCCCTATTCATAACGACAACAGCGGAACCCTTATCTGCAGGTTTAATTATTATGTCTGTTCTGCTTTTCAGTGAGTGCAGGGCATCTGTTTCTTCTTTTGTCAAATTAGAATATTTGTTAGTATGGTTGATATGTCTGGAAGTATCGTTTTCAACCGAGTTGATAAAGGCTTCCAGATTCGGAATTGAACTTTTTGGTGGGGTCCAGTTACTTTTCTTTCTAAATGTGGGTTGGTCGCAGCTTATATTTTCCTTTGATTTGTTTGGTGGTTGCAAGGCAAAATGGGCTTTGAGTCTTAGTCGGCGGATGAATTCTTCGGTGTCATTCTTAAGCTTCCCTCTGTCGTATGTTTTAGGACGGGGACAGAAATTCAAACCTTTCGATAAAAGTTTTATTTCTGCATCAGTAAGTTCTAAATTGGAGATGTTGACTACTGTGTTAGTAACAGTTGCATTAGTGTTTGTTACAGAGTGCTTGCGATTCTTCCTTTTGCGGTGATTTTTCTTCTTACGGTTGTTTTTGGAAGAAATTTCGTCAATTGAAGTTTCTTCACAACAGTCCTTTGGTTGTAGATCATGACTTCTAAATTTTCTATCTCTGACTTTGTATAGTTTCGAAGAGAGTCTTTTTTCATCTTTATTTAATTTGGAGTAAAACGTTTTCAATTGTTCTTCTGTTGAGACGGAATTGAGCTGATGTTTTAGTTCTTCAATGGTTGCTGATTTGGCTAGATATTGATGATTTACGTTTTTACTAAGTAGGGCTGTGAGTTTCATGGAAGCGTCGTGAGTTATTTTATTCCATCTTTTGTTGAATCTTTTTGAACTCTTGCCAATAATTTGCGGTTTCACATGAATTTGAAGACCTTTTGTGACTGTATTTGTTTCGAGGAAATGATGCAAGAAAGTGCAATGATGCTTTAGGCGAATTAAAGCATCAGTTTCATTGCGTAAAGTTTTGAATGTTTTCTGTATTTGTTGAGACATCGTCTCCATTCTAAGAGATACGGCAACAATTTAAGTATAAGAAGGAAACAATGGAACGGGTACAGTAGCACTACATAAATACAAGACCGAAAAGGGTGTTAGATCACACCAAAGGTAGATCGAGCAATACGAGGTAGGTAATATAAAGAATACAAATCATATGGCGAATAACAACCCTCTCAAGCGTACTGGATCCACCAAGGGATCACGTTTGTCAGGGATTAATTAAAATAGATGCAATAAACTGACGACGAACAGTACGAACAGTACGAAACTAGTAACTAACTAGCCTAAGCGCTTTCGACTCTTAATGAGTCTTTTTCAAAGGCAAATACAAAACATAGTTACGACAAAACAAATAAACACAAAAACGTTGCGTTTGTAAACCTCTACATTTCTATCTTCACATGTGCTAAAACTATAAATACAACCAGCTTGTATAGACTAGTTGCGTTAACTGAAAACGTTGTATTATTCCCTAAAAGTCTACAAGCCAAAGCGACATCTATTTTTACTTTGTGTACATATGTAACGCAGATTATATCCCGGATATTTGGTTCTATACCGGTTATTCTTATAGTAAAAATTGAAGGATAAGAAGATTTAGAAAATGTTAAATTCTACTAGTGCATAGTTTTCATTTTCTAGTCTTCTTGGTTTAGACCGCTTGGTTTCAATGTTCTAAGGCGGCGTATCCAGTATGATTCCTTTTCCTTCCTGGTTTCGGAACTCCAGCTGTGGTTGCGATAAGCGAAACTCACAGCCCCACTTAGTAAAAACGTAAATCATCAATATCTAGCCAAATCAGCAACCATTGAAGAACTAAAACATCAGCTCAATTCCGTCTCAACAGAAGAACAATTGAAAACGTTTTACTCCAAATTAAATAAAGATGAAAAAAGACTCTCTTCGAAACTATACAAAGTCAGAGATAGAAAATTTAGAAGTCATGATCTACAACCAAAGGACTGTTGTGAAGAAACTTCAATTGACGAAATTTCTTCCAAAAACAACCGTAAGAAGAAAAATCGCCGCAAAAGGAAGAATCGCAAGCACTCTGTAACAAACACTAATGCAACTGTTACTAACACAGTAGTCAACATCTCCAATTTAGAACTTACTGATGCAGAAATAAAACTTTTATCGAAAGGTTTGAGTTTCTGTCCCCGTCTTAAAACATACGACAGAGGGAAGCTTAAGAATGACACCGAAGAATTCATCCGCCGACTAAGACTCAAAGCCCATTTTGCCTTGCAACCACCAAACAAATCAAAGGAAAATATAAGCTGCGACCAACCCACATTTAGAAAGAAAAGTAACTGGACCCCACCAAAAAGTTCAATTCCGAATCTGGAAGCCTTTATCAACTCGGTTGAAAACGATACTTCCAGACATATCAACCATACTAACAAATATTCTAATTTGACAAAAGAAGAAACAGATGCCCTGCACTCACTGAAAAGCAGAACAGACATAATAATTAAACCTGCAGATAAGGGTTCCGCTGTTGTCGTTATGAATAGGGAAGACTACATTAGTGAAGCAAGTAGACAACTAAGTGACGCTAGGTTCTACCAAAAACTGGACCATGATCCAACGCTGGAATATGCAAAAATCATCACTAATGTTATTGACGAGGCGTACCAAAGCGGACACATAGACCAGCAAACCAAAAACTACTTAAGCCCAGAAAACCCAAGAGCAGGTCGATTTTATCTTCTACCCAAAATCCACAAACAAGGAAACCCTGGCAGACCTATAATCTCAGGTAACGGGCACCCCACAGAAAGGATATCAGAATATTTAGATCATTTTATGAGACCACATGTCCACAAATTACCATCATATCTTCAAGACACGACAGATTATCTCATAAAAAGCAAAGCTAGTGAACCATTACTGCCAGATACATTACTTGCTTCCTTAGACGTCACATCTTTGTACACCAATATACCGCACAACGAAGGGTTACAGGCATGTAGCGAAGCATGGGAAACAAGAACTGTAAACAATCCACCCACACACTTCTTAATCCAACTCCTGGAGCTTGTCCTAAAACTCAACAACTTTGAATTTAATGAAGAAAACTACCTACAAATCAATGGAACTGCAATGGGTACTAAAATGGCCCCTTCGTATGCTAACATTTTTATGGGAAAACTTGAGGGAAAGCTCTTAGCATCGGTTGAGCGTACACCATACCAGTGGGTACGCTTTATCGATGATATAGAAATGAAGTGGCAGTATGGAAGAGAAAGTCTGGATGACTTCATTTCAAAGGCAAACAACTTCCATCCTTCAATAAAATTCACGGCAGAAATTTCCAACTCAAACCATGTTTTCCTGGACACAACAACCAGACTGGTGGAAAACAAATTACACACAGACATCTACTCGAAACCAACCGACAAACACCAGTATCTTCTCCCAACCAGCTGTCATCCAAAACACTGCATTAAGAACATTCCATATAGCCAGGCACTGAGGATACGCAGAATTTGCTCCGATAATGAAAGATTCCTAGAAAGGTCTGAAGAGCTGGCTAAACATTT
>JAEAOA010001096.1:37500-110000 GCA_016746295.1 Potamilus streckersoni
ATATATATGGATGTACGTACGTATGTATGTATGAGTGTGTGCGTGTGTGTGTGCTTAAGGGTAAGATATTATTAATGAAGGTCTATAGAAATTGATGCAGTTGATGTTGGTTATCTCTTTAATATTAAACAATAAATGTTCACAAAGCTACATGCATAATTAATATCTCTTATTTAAACACATTTCGTACATATAGTTTTATTCTGAAGTTAAACCATAATTATAAGTACAAGTCAACAGTAAAAATGGGTAACCGTCCTATATCTGGCTTCTAGATGAATGGACTCACCTTTCTGCAGATAATATAATACATGTTTTTAAAAACCTCTAAATGTTCATAGCAGCCTGCAGCATGATAAGTACAAACCTCGCACCTTCTGTGGTTTAATATTTTAATATCTCAACTCTTACTTATCGTCAAATTGCAGTTGTTTGCATTTCGCATTAAATCTTTTTCTTCATTTAAATGTACTTTCATGTTAGCGTGGAATGCATTTAGTCACACTAAATTCATTAAGCTATTTAGCAAGTGCACATGAAGTTACTTGTATTTCGACTTGTTAAATTAAACAATATAACAACTTTTCACTGGCTCATTATATTATACGATTGTAGACATAATGCAAACCTAAACCAAATATTTTAGTGTATACTTCTAATGTGTTTAAAATAATACACTTACATTGATCCATTTAGATAAAAAACATTCTTTGGTTTGTATAGTGTTGTTTATATAATTCTGATAGTATTAAACCGTTACCTTATTACGAATTGACAAGTTTATTTGTCCATATGCCAGTTGTCAAAGCCTCTTCTTATTTTACTTTCACCTGCCAAAGTATGCAAAGAGTGATGCATGAAACGGGGTAGTGCGTGCGACGTATAGATCCATATAATTTCACATTGAAATTTGTTTAGGTATCAAATTCATAAAAACTTTGATAAGCAAATTGAAGGAAACATATTTTTTTTCCTGTTGTAATCTAGTTTGGGATCGACTCAAACCAGTGTGGTAACAACGACGATGAGTGGTGATAAAGAATCATCAACAGAACCATCTTCAGTTTATGGCGATATAGCTTACTACATGTTCCAAGTAATGGATATGCAGATTACACGGAACAACCTGGTTACAATTACTGAATACGAGGCAACGTGGAAGGCGTATGACTTAAACAGTGAGTCTGTCCGTCTGTCAATGCCTTACTGATCTCTGTCCTTCCTTCTGCATATACACAGGCATCGATCTGTATATCTATTGTTAGTCTGCCAGTTATATCTGACATCATCCAGAGATTTAGCAAAATGGAAATAGTTTAGCTGTGTTATTACAATACTTATATGTACCACATTGCTGTTCCCTTATTGTTTCGTATGCAAGCAATGCTCTTTAGTGTGCAACCTTGACATTTCTCTACCGCAAAAACGCGGCATGTGTTATGTAAACCATTTCTCAATCTACAGAGATTTCATCATTTGATAGTCCCGTTAATCAGACTCTCAAAGATAATATTCTTAAACTGAAGGAAAAGGAAATTTGCAATGAATCAGGGAAGAAACTCCTACTGTTAATACATGATCTCATCCGATATGATGTGCCAATGTAGAGAGTAATCCATCAACTACACGATACAGCTTATCTGTGCCTCGAATTAGAATAAGTAACAAATCATCCACAACATAATTGAGAGACCATAAACAATCTTTGATCAAACAAATATGCAGACCAAAATGTCAAATAAGCAACATTCCGCCACCCTCCAAACCCTCCACATAAAGCAGGTAAGAACGATTCTTTCACCGCAGTCTCTCCTTAGAACGAAGACAGTCTTAGAGGGTGCATTCAATGCATCGTATCTCTGACTATGAATATGAATAAAATCATCATATTCTGTAGCTTGGAAATATTGTCATATCTTACATCACTAATGATTAATCAGTGGAATTTCATCCTTGATATCTCTCTCTCTCTCTCTCTCTTTCTCTTTCTCTCTCTCTCTGTCTCTGTCTCTCTGTCTGTCTGTCTCTGTCTCTCTCTCTTTCTATATATATATATATATATATATATATATATATATATATATATATATATATATATATATATATATATATATATATATATGTATGTGTGTGTGTGTGTGTGTGTTATTTTGTACAGGTTGGAAGAAGACGATAGAGTAGACCGGCGAATATTCTTATATTAATGAGATTGTCAGTGGCTGTTTATATACAAATTATGAGTGGCAGTGAAGCAATTGATTCACAAAGCATATTGAAGTAATTATGGAAGTTGAAAATGTGAGCGTAAAACTTACAAAAGAATGGGATGTTAAAATGTGGTTGATATAGTGAGATTGCTGTATCGTTTGAACGCATCATACATGTTCATTAAAAAAGCGCAGAAGATGACGTAAGAATCCTCCGAAACGAATTCAGATCACATTTATAAGTTGGTGAATCTGGGAGTAATTTCAAAAATAGAAGGAAACAAACTTGGGCAAATTTTTGAGGCATACAAAACTAAAATGAGACGGCAGTGTTTCGTGCATGAAAGAGTTTATCCTTAAAAGAGACATAATGCAAGTGTGTATGTGCGTGTGATGTGGACTACTAACGTAGCTTTAACAATTGTTTCAGTCCTATCGCTACGTCTGCCGTGTGCCAGTTTATAGTGATGTCTAGTACTGTAATATTATGCTGCATACATGTAGCATGATGTCCCACCCAGTCACATCATCCTGACACCGGGGCCCCGAGTGGCCGAGTGGTCTAAAGCGCTGTCCGTTACGGAACACTGCCATCTCACCTTTGTCTGCGTGGGTTCGAGTCTAGGATTCGGCGAATGTGGATATGTGAGCAAGCTTGCCAGTAGCTTCTCGTGGGTCGGTGGTTCTTTCCGGTAATTTCCCGGTTTCTTCCTCCACCATTAATACTGGCCGCCATGAATAGCCTATCGTGTGCTGAAAAATGGCGTTAAGCTCAACAACAACATCATCCTGACACCAGTCCGACCTGTCCTATCAATAACCTCTTAATACTGAGCAAATAGCATGACAGCTGTTAGTACTATTCTTATAAGTCTTTGGTAGGACTTGGCTTAGGTTCAAAACCGCGACCTCCCGTACCCGAGACCGAAGCTCTAACCAAAAGAAACGTGATAACTCGCCTACTGTGCCTGAAGGGAGTGACATTTCTAATGAGGTCAGTAACGAAGATATATCAGAGCATGATAATTGCAATTGCTACCTGGCCATAAGTATAAGAATGACAACAGAACTCACTTCTCTTGAGTGGATATACGAATAGTATTACACCGATGCAGAAAAGAAGAGAGGCAAGCACCTGTAGCAATTTTATGACGCTGTTGCTAAAAGCTACAAAGCAAAATCGATTGAGGAAATATACTAACACTTCAAGATTACTGATATAAATTGCATACAAACGCACAAGTCTGTTCGTATTCGAATTGGTGCAGTACTCGGTGACTGGTCATTTGAACTCATTTTGGCTGATGATGAGCTGAAATTCATTTTATCCGAGCTCAAAGATGAATTTACAGCTACGTATGCAAACGTTTAGGTTGAAACGAGAAAGAATGCACCATTAGTTACGAAAAAAGCCCGATTTAAAATTTCGAGTTACCATAAAGTCGCGTATTGGATTCTATGAGGCTCGCTATCCTCCTCGTCTTGATATCAGTGTGTACCATCTGATGCGGATTAGAAGATAAAACAGAAACAAGTGGCATAACCAGGGAAAAAAGTTATGTGTATATTTCCGACAATTAGACAAACATTTTTGGGAATGGATGCAAGAAGTTCAATGGCATTGGAACGGAGAAGCAGACTCTCCGTTGCATAGGGACGCAACAAATGCAAAGCTACCTGCTTGGGAATATATGAACCCAACGGCAGAACATTCCATTATGAGTGCTGCATAATATACACACATATATTACGTGAGGGATTGGGGACACGACCTTGCCTAAAATGTGGCACTGGGGTCAAATTAAGTAACCAACTTTTCAAAACTTTTGGATCTGTTCGTGAGTACTATAAAATTCAAAACCACTAACACCTGTGACTGCCCATGCACAAACAGAAGCAGACATCACAAAAAGGAATTAGACGAAATAATCACCAGGATAGATACGATTGCAGTTCTGATCCAGGCAAAATACTACATATAAAAGATAAATATCCCAAGTAGAACGACGCTTCATGCTCTCTTTATTATAACCACACTTATAGTACCACAGCTTAGCTCATACGTCAGGATGGTTTGAACGTAAATTGTACTAGGACAGTAGATACACTTGAATTATTGAGACCCAAATTTGAACTGAATCCTCAACTATTATCACCATCACCACTGGTTGCCACTGTAGCAGCAACAGCAGTCAGCAAAACAACTAAATTAATTTGTGCACAAGCACAATATCCAAAAATCCAGAGACGCAAAAAGCCGACATCCTTATGATATTAGAATCGCATGAACAAAACCGTCTTCGTGGTGCTGCTGAACAAACGTCGTGTTGTCTTTATGATGAGAGAGAGAGAGAGAGAGAGAGAGAGAGAGAGAGAGAGAGAGAGAGAGAGAGAGAGAGAGAGAGAGAGAGAGAGAGAGAGAGAGAGAGACCAACTGACAAATAACTAAATTTTAAAGGCAAGAATATATAACTAAGACAGCTGATATACCGATGAAGACGTAAAATATAGTTTCATGTTATAAATTACACGTGCATTAGACATAATCGTATACTGAAATAAGAGGCGGAACGCAGCGCCCGAGACCGCTCGGCCATCCCGAAACGTCCGTTACAACACTCTGAGTTTACAAAGAGGGATCGATGGAAGGACGTTTTGGTCGGCAACTGGGACTTGTTGAGATCTAGAATCATCAATTAATTGTACAAGTATCAAGATTATGTAAAAAATCAATAAAGTGAAAACATTTATAACCTGATCTTCTTTTCAAGTGGATACTAAAACTCGACAAACTTTGGTGCAACAGTTAACAGTGCTTCATATATATGTATAATAAAAATGTAATAAAGACAATTTAGGCCCAGAATCATGATCATAACCAAGGGTTTGTAAGGAAAGTCATTGGCGCTGCGGAGCGATGAATATTTACAGCAGATGAACAAATGCTAAGATAAATGACAAAACTGATTTATTGTTTGTTTTGCATTGCAGAGGATGGTTACTTTACTGTGGAGGAAGCCAGAAATCTCCTTGAGGACAATTTGATGTCATCATCTCCAGAGGCAGAATTTATATTCGGGAATATTAGTCTCACAGACAGAGCAGAACTTGGTTTCCGTTTTACTAGCTATGATGCGAATAGTAAGTGCAACATGCAATCTCTCTCTCTCTCTCTCTCTCTCTCTCTCTCTCTCTCTCTCTCTCTCTCTCTCTCTCTCTCTCTCTCTCTCTCTCTCTCGTAAATGCTTGTGTGAATAACTACTCTTTCTGTTTCTTGCCATATCTGTGTGCGCAAACTAATAAACATGTACTAGAAGAGATATAGTCGAAACAGAAGTAGCTGTTGTTTCGCTTTGACTATGAGGATAATATATGTATCAAAATAATTCAAAGGTCATGCTTTATGCGTTTATTTTGATATAGTCGATATCAAGTAAATGTTTTCATCCAAACATATCAATCAGTTTTTAAGCTCTTGCACCAAATTGTATCTTTTGATATTATTGTAATGACAATCATTTGTTTGAACACACGAGTCTGCAGTTTTTTTCAATAAAGCATCACTAAATTTCTGACAACATGAAATCGCTTTAACGGTATTATAAATTAACACAAGAAATGCAAGCGTGACCACAACCCAATCTCGATTCGAATTTTCTCACGCGTCTTTTATGGCTTCAGAATAGCACGAAGCCTGAAAAGCTACACATATCCATTCATAAAACAGTAACGCACCAACGCATAACTCTTGGACGACCATCGCATGAATCCAATCCGGCGAATTAACCTTTATTTTTACCATTACGGTCACAAACCCTGGAAAAATGAACCATGCCAGGGTATTGCCATTTCTGCCACGGGCTAAATAACGTCATGAAACTAATTTTACAAGATAAAATGTTTAACTTGTTTTTTTTTATTTCAGATTGCATCATTTAATAATTTTTGTATAAATTTCCAGAATGAAATATGTAAAGTTCTGATAGTACAAATAGCGGTTGATGACGTCATCACATTCAAATATTAGAGCCTAGTATTAAAAGAGATCAGATTCTGCGCCGTGTTCGGAACGATTATTAGACCCTAACACATATTTACTGCAGGGTAGAAACTAGTAGAAATTGGCTACTTCCTGGCATGGTTCATTTTTTTCAGGGTTTGTGACCGCAACGGTGAAAATAAAGGTTAATTTGCCGGATTCGAGAGTGATGCGTTGGTGCGTTACTGTTTTATGGATTGATATGTGTAATTTTCAGTCTTCGTGCGATTCGGAAGCGATACAATACGCGTGAGAAAATTCGAATCGAGCGGAGGGTTGTGGTCACGCTTGTATTCCTTGTGTTAATTTATAATACCGTTAAGGTGATTTCATGTTGTCAGAAATTTTGTCGTGCTTTATTCATAAAACTGCAGACTTCTGTGGTTTAAGTTACCTCTATATCTGTCTATATCTTGTTACAAAAATTGTATCGAGTCTGAATTTAAATCCTCAAACAATATAATGTCAACATTTTCTCATCCCCAAAAAATCAATAATTATCATTTTTTTTATATGTAATAATTTATGTTCTATTATACTTTAATGGTATTGATTCTTTGAGGTATCTACATGTTTATATATTTCAGATGACAATATTTTAAACTTGACTGAATTTGACACCGGATACAGGAGGAATTTTGATTGGACCAGAAATCAGATCATGAATAAAACCTGAAAACTAGCTATATGCGTAATTTTCTTTAAAACACAAAAGCATTTTACGCATAACAAACCTCTTTTCCATAATTATGTTTTTGTATTTTGGTGTTCAGTGCTATTTTAAATAAATATTTTGTAAATAAATCGAAAACATTGATGACATAATGTACTCGTCAAGTTTTTAATTCAACACACTTTGGTGTAACTTATTATTGCTTCATGGGAACGTCATTAGTCACTCAAAATTCTAAAAATATCCACAATGTTTACTAGATATAAACAGAATGTCAAGCGTGTTTAATTTATTGAACTCTCTTTAAAAATGTAAATTCAAATAAATAATCTGGTCAGATCCCATCTAACTATGAACTTGAAGTAGTTAAATTATCCTAATGTTGTGTGTGTTTATGTTAAAATGGACAAAGTATATTATTTGCAGTATCAGGTCCTAATTGCTGCAACATTTAAATATTTGTTTTAAGTGTTTTAACAGTCACAAGTCGTGTCATGCACGGTGCACTACAGCTTCTGAAAGACGAGAACATCTGTGCATGGAGGGATATTACCGCCATAATTCTATGCTTATATTTTGCAATTTTCCTATATGCATTTGTATAAATAGCTGCTTGCAAGTGCTACTTTCATAATTCTACACATGTATGTTATATTCTTCAATGATGCAAATTGTACATGACAGTTTGCAAGTCAACGGCTGCTTAAAACATCATACTACTTTGGTAGCAATTATACTACATATAATATATTGAATATATTTAACGCTGCTGTCACTACCAGTAATCAGCTGAATTTGTTAATTTTTTTATTACTTCTACAGTACAGTACCAAACTTCCTTGATACATTTGGATATGAAATTAATGTAATAGTTTTAAAAATATTAAATGTTTTACATGTATCATCTAACAGAGGTGATTGTTTTTTGTTAGAAGTGTAAGACTAGTCCCCACAATTTTTAAAACACTTCTATGGTTTTTAAGCATACTCACAGCTCAGAATCCCTCCCTACCCCCACATAACATCTTCACTTGTCTGTTATCTTATCATTATTTTATCATGTTTAAAATAAAACTTAATATTGTCATGACACACAAATATTAGCACAATACAACGATACAATAAAGCTAAATAAATAAAAACTATATGCAGTCTTGCGTTTAACGTTTCGTAGGAAATATTAGAAAAAAATAAATATTTGATGTAAACAGGTATTCATAAAAACAACATTGTTCAATGGATTAGTCTAAATAAAAAATTATCATACAGGTAGACAATTAAAAGAAAACAAATACTTGGATTGTCTTTTTACATTGTTCTTATGGATCTAATTGTCAATCACTTTTGCTGTTCACTTTCACATGAATAAAACAAGACAAAAGACAAGCTTTACACACAATTTGGTTTATGGATTGAACATACACTCATAACTGTAAATTCTGAGGAATTAAAATTGTAAATTCTGGATTGGTTGAGACAGATTTTCTTTAGTATACCACGTATATGTGTAAAGTATGTCTTAAGAACAGTGAGTTTATGAAATTTTAAATTTGGCCTGTTGTCCCTAATATACGTGCTTTGAAACAATGGATAAAGTAAATTCCATAATTTAAATCTCTTAGTTACCAGGGTAGGGAAGGGGAGAGATTTATACATAATTTAGTTTCTTAACAAAATAATAGAAATTTCTGACAAATCTCTGATTGCAGTTGTAAGATAAATGAACAGAAAGTAATAGCTACTTAATAAGCATGCAATACATTTTAATGTGAGTTATAGGTCCCCAAGTAATATTCATCAGAAAATACACAAGAATGGGTTTCAGAAACTGAAGCCACATAAGTACTAGTTTATTTTGTGAAAATTCGGATCATTATGAGAAAACAGAGACCACATGATTTACGTGCTGTTGTAAAAGTTGTGCCTAAGTGGTATAGACAGGAAATTCATATTCTAGACCATAAAACTCCTTAAGCTGGTAATTTTGTTGTAAATAAGACTTATCACAAGGTCCTGAATCATTTTTATTGGCCAAAAATAAAAAGTGATGTTTATAAGTACCACAAATCTTGTCACACTTGTCAAATGGTAGGAAGTCCCAATGTAAGTCCCATTTTTCTGCCTTAGAAAAATGGTAGACTGTCTGTTCCTTACATAATACCAAGTCACTCAACCAATACTTGTTAACCATATTGTGTGCGTAGTCAAGATTTCCATAAACTATTCCTTTTGCGAATATCAAAGCAAAGCTGCTGTAAAAGTTTAGGCAATGTTTTCTTAACACTTGTTTGCCTCTCCAAATCTGTCCAGAGATTTTATATTTGAATATTTCCGACAACTTATTCATGAGTTAGACATCGAAACACTTTAATTTTCTGCCTATCACCCTGAAAATCATGGGGCTAGCACAAGACTGTTCGAAAACACTCTCATCTACCCAGGATACATGAATATAATTATACTAAATCAAACATTAAATATTACAGCGATCAGCAAAATCCTGCATTGTACAAGTATCGAGCAAAATTAGGAGACTTTTGTTCCCCATGTTGGTAATTATCACCAATTATCACTCATGACTACCCTAACAAAGCAACAGACTGGTCCCAAAACACTTTCAACTACCTAGGATATATGTAGGCATTTAAATAAAATCAAACAAAAAAAAGACGGTGATCAGCTATATTCTACCCTGTATAATTATCGAGTACGATCAGTAGACTTTTTCACTCGTTGATACATGCTGAAGCAAAGACGATACGACTATACCAAAAGACGCTCATCGACCCAGTATATATGTATCAATTACAATAAATTAAAGAAATATGCAGTTTTGGTGCTCTCTCTCTCTCTCTCTCTCTCTCTCTCTCTCTCTCTCTCTCTCTCTCTCTCTCTCTCTCTCTCTCTTATCATAGATAATTCACTAAATTTCTTTATATTGCAAAGCGCAGCACACTTAGTAACTCGGAATCAAGCGTCACTACATTCATATTTCAAAAATTATTTTAAAGTTTTCTTTTATCTATGAATCTATTGTATTAACATTAAAGCAGCAAGATTACGATAAATACAGGCTGATCATATTGCTTGAAGAGTTGAAGACAATATCTACACTGATGACAAAAGGCAAAATCTGTAAAAAATGCTGCTCGTACAGCTGAATATTACTTGCTGACTTAAAGTTTCAATAAGTCTTCCTCTCTGCAATGTTTTGATTAACAATTCATCCTAGTCTCATTCAAGCACTTCCTAAAGTCAATCTGACACAATATGTTTGGAATCAAACTTCCCACAGTGTTGATCAGAAATCCCTATCTTCCTGTGTACACTTACCGCAAGAAGAAAAGGGTCGCTTTCTGATTATTATATATTGAAAAATAAACATCAAAATCAAGACAGAGTTATTCAAAATGCTCTTACGTCTAAAAGGTCAAGGTCGCTGTTATGTATTGAGAACAATGCATTTGTTGGCTCAAAAAAACATTTTTATTTTATTGCGGAGGCTTATCATTGTCAAAAAACTTTGTAGTACTTGCCTATTATTTTGCCAAGTCCTATATCTTTAAATGATAATTGAACGTCTCACAGATTTTTATTATCAGGTACTATGATTTTATAAGTGAAGTCTTATGCTAGTGAATTTCTTATTCATGGAGTAGAGTGCGGATTTGTAAAAGTCCCTCTCCAATGTGTAAATTTGTCAATAAACGTAGTCTTAAGATCGTGACAGGCCACACAGTCTTTACCCATTGATTGTATTCATTTACTACTAGGCAATGACTTAGATGGATATAACTTTATGGTTATGCCACATGTAACTAACAATCCATGTTTGGATTCCAAAATCCATTTTATTACAAATGCAATACCTGCTGCTGCAATTACTGAAACTTTGGCAAAAAAGAGCTCTTCAGAATAATTGTGGTAGGAAAATTGTTCCATGAGCTGAGACATGTATTGGGCATTTTTTTTTGACGAAGTCACGTTAGCTCCTGGTATTAATTAATCATAATATATTGGTCATATCTTTCTCTTTGTTAACTCAATCTCTGTATTCAAGTCCGTATGACAAAAAGAAAATCACTCATCGAAAAGAAACAAGATACTTAGATCACCCATTTGTTTCGAAAAACTAAAGTAACACAAACACCAATTTGTTATTTTGTTGAAACATTTGCTAATTTTACATGGGTAAACTCTTTTCCTATTAATATTATACAATATATACATTCTTGAATTTCATTTCATCTTTTTACTTTGCAAGTCGATCTATGTAAAGACTGTACAGGATATGTTAACACACTGTTAAAAACGTAAAACAGTACGGGTTCGTGCTGAATATGTCAATCTTTATTGTTACCATTTAGCCGTACCCTTGTGGAGCTATTGTTTAGACATCAAATACGGAAAAGAATTGCTAATACGATCTCTAAGTGCTATCACTCTAGATCCATATCATGAATTGGTAACATTAGTCTACAAGCAATAATTAATAAAGTCACACACACGATATTTAAGCCTACCGATGCAATTTGGCAAATGGCTTTCACGATGCTTAGAGAATAAAACGTAATTGGAAACAATTTTGCTTGATATTTATATGTAACAGGAGAGTAAAAAAAAAAGAGACCGAACTGATTTGTCCAAAAGAGCCAATATGGATCCATCCATGCATAGTAAACAGTTAATGGGAGGCAAAACCGAGTGGAATACGTCCATCAAGAATGACATTTCTGCTCGAGCAATTTCAAGTCGTTCTGGGAAAAACGGAAGTACTTCCAAGATCTATTTTAATGCACAGGTGCATCAACATCAATAATATGGTATCCATACGTGCAAGTGGCCGTTCCATTAGGATATAGCCATCGTTCATTTTCCAGCCGTGACAAGCTCACCTTGTTACATCGGTGTACACCCATGCAAAGTATCTAAAACTGAATCGTATTGGCTGTATATGCATAAAGTCATGTGGGCTACATATTTGCTTTCAGTTAGAAGTTTATATTCAAGTTGGATACATTCAGTAAACTTCTACATATAGCGGGTAATCGGTTTGGTTGTGGTGAAGATTTCAGATATTCTAGATCAACTTCAAATAAGTATTTGCAATCACTTATATTGTCTTACTCCTTTGCGTGTTTGTGTTTATGTGTACGTAGTCAATCTATTAATAACCACCAACAGGTAGTGGCTGCATCTTACCCTATTCATAACGAGTAATATCCTGTAGATAGATGAGTTATGCACCTTGGACAGCAATCATATCCGTCTAAATTTGTTTCACTGGCACGAGGATGGCAGTAGCTTGCTCTATAAATTCCACCACGGATGCCATGTTCAATAGACAAATACTGGCCAATATCACTGTGTAATGCCAACTCAACTTTGGGCTTAAACAGTAGCGCATCAAAGATCATTTTCTGCGACGTAAATTAGTGCTCTGGATAGCTCGTATAAACCCGCCGTTTAGCATCACGGAGTACCTCAAATGATTCAATGGGTAGTAACACGTTGATGCGCAAATGCAAATAGTGACAGTTACCAAGGTTTCAACAACTTAATACCGGTCAAAAACACACATGCGTGCTACTTCTTGCATTATTAAGTGGTCACCAAACCAATGCAGGTTTTGAAACACTACAGAACATTTTATTTTATGTGATTTAATTTGCAACTGCAGGTAATATGGTTTGTGTGTAGTCCATCTTCCTTGAATATGAACGACACTATCATAATGTATTAATGAAAAATTCACGGAGCATCTCAATTCCATTGATGAAATTATTAAGTTCAGTATTTGAACATCAACCACCAACTTGATCACAAGAGTTCAGTGGTGAGAACGCTCGCATTGGGTGAATAGTATTGTTAGTACTGAAAAAGACCGCGCGATGGATGTCAAATTTATCAAGAAAGCCTCATGGGCAAATGGTTACAACGACTGGAGGTTTGCGTTTACTGACAAAGAATAAAGAAGGGAAAGCAGCTGGAAAATAGACTGAGAAAGATGTGTAACTCTCCCATTAGGATGTATTGGTAGACTTTCAGAAACACCAGAAAAAAATCTTACAAAAGCATGTAACTAATTTTATCCACAAACCCTAAAACATCATCCGCTCAATCTTGGAATATCCCAAAAACCACGCTCCATTGCATAAAAAGTACTCTGAGCTATTAATGTGGAAATAAAGCTTCACTGGGGAGAACACTAGACGCATTGAAACAAGTTAAAGAACACTTAAACACTAACAGAATCCGATGTGACAATAGCTGGTGAACATTGCACAGAATCAGGGCATACTTTGTTTTAGGACAACACCAAAGTACTCGGTAGATAGAATAATATCCTAAGGAGAAAAGTAAAGGAACCTGTTGAAATCATAAAAGAGAAGCCAGTGTTGAACGATGATTCCTGACTGTAACGACCACCGTTGTAACAGAACAAATTTGCCACGAGGTCAACATTTTTAGCTGATCATTTGACTTCAGCCAAGACGTCATTCCTCTGGAAAAGATCGAAATCTAGCATTAAAAATTCGTTTTGCTACAGAAAGGTTTCTATTGTACGTTTCATAAATTGTGAATGGCTATAACACGCAACGCTATACATTCTAGAAATACTTAGCTTCCATTTACATTTTTTTTTAGAAATCCAAACACTCCACATAAATATGCTCATAATATCTACTCATTTGCACATATTTAGTTGCAAATGTATTACAACTTCTATTTCTGAAGTAATTATGTACAATGAGCAACCTATTCATTCACGAGAGTATGCACTTAGTGCATTCCTGTTTCTTTTTTACCCAAAATAGAAAATTTTCACATTTTACAAAGATTACATATATCTCGTCTTTACAGTTTAGGAATTACACTAATGTGGCGTGAAATGTCTAATAATATAAATTCTGCTATTTTATCAAAATGGAACCACTATTAAAATGACTTTAACATGAGTGTAAAATCAAGGTATATAGCAAAAGGGCTCTAAATAACACGATTCCATAGATTCAATATGGGGGATCTTGCATATGTAAGATGCTGGCAATTATATGTCCTTTTTTAAAAGTGAAACAACTACGGACCTATTCATAAAAATATCACTCCCTATGAAAATTTTAATAAACTCAAACAATATTTAGGAAATGAACAGGTACTCAGGAACATTTCAAGCTAATTTTATCTCAAACCAGCTTAGCGCAAAATTTGTTTTCATACAAGAATTGGTTCCTTCTGCATACACCATAATTTTGTTGAAAACCCCTGTAAATCACCAGAGGGAACTGTTCAGAAAAGGTATGGATATATTTTCGATCAAAAATGTACCACAATCGTTAATTGTATGAAACTGGTTAGTACTAACTAAAGTTACGCTCCACAGCTTTCATACTTTTTAACTATCTGACACGTATTGCATCTTTTGCGGTAGAAATTGGAACATTTTTCATGTCTACTAATTACAAAATTTGTCTCGCTGTCTGGATAATGTTTGAATATAATATAAAAATGAACATAATCCTGTGTTCGTTTAACACATCATTCGAGCTAACAAAAGTGTTACAAGAATAAACAAACTAACGTATATTTATCCTTTCCCTGTTCTGTAAAAGGAATTTGCTGATATTTGTATATTGATACGACACTATAGTATTAAGCCAAGTAACAGAAAAAGCAAAACGAACAAGTTTATTCAGACTCAACAAACTGTTTTTGTCTTGGAGTAGAAGATGGTTTATTGAATTTGAGTAATAAAAACAAAACTCTATAAAGGAACTTACATTGTTTGTGAAGTAAATCCAAAATGATCTAAAAAGTTATATTTCAAACCCAAAGGATAAGCGTATTCAGAATAAATTCGAGAATTGAATATCATTTTCCAATTTTGTTTGATACGATTATATGCCAGCAGTCATGATGGATCACAATTAAATAATCCAAACTCATAATAATCCCAAAGATAGTGATTAAGTTCGAAATATAAATGGACACTTTGTTAAATAAATGTCTGTTCTCAAATTATATCTAAATACAATTGAACTTTAATTAGAAATGAAAGTTTCGATTGCTACAAACTATTATTACAATAATAAGACATAATAAGACGACCAGGATATGGGTCATTTTACAGGTAATTTGAGAACAGGTTATCTTCTAGAACGTTGTACTTAAACATCAGTAACTTCTTATTTATAACTCACAAACAAGACAAAAAATGTAGTTACGCCTTCTAAAATCTTCCAAAGCGAAAAGGTCATGTCAGTATGTTTACATTATCTTAAGTCCAATCTACAATCACGGATAAAAGTTACACAAGATTGTTTTACATAACACATTAAGGAGATTTAAACTCCATGAGTGTACTTTTCATTAGACGATATGTGAAAGAAATTAAAGTAGTCAGATTTTTGTAATTCGTTTCCAAGCGATTGACACTGACTTTATAAAGCTCAGTATCCATTGTTTAAAGTCTCACATTCAATCCCAGTGGAATACTGAGCCAAATACCCACATCTGAATATAACAAGTGCAAATTTTAGATTAAATTAGCAGAACAACATATCGGTCACATTTGTATAAGAAATGCAACCAAGTTCAACAACAAGTGCGCGGTCTTTATTTCTTTAGCCAATGATTAATTAATTTAATATTTTTTAAGATAATTGTTCAATCTTCAAAACAAACTTTACAGTCAGTACGTTTGGTAATTTTGCAGGATTTACACTGGAAATGTAATAAAGAGCCATTTTCCTCTCTAAATGCTAGTACTGGACAGGCTATGACATATTCTCAACTGATTATTTAAGATAAAAAATGATTATTAAAATATGTACACACTTTAAGATAAAGATATTCACCAGAACAATGAAGTATCTTGTTAAATAGTATTTACTTATTGAAATTATTTAGGAGCAGTATTTATGTCTGGAATAAATAATACAAGTTGTACGCTTTGAATGCATATCAGCATCATACTGGGTGAATGGTGCCCATTGAAAAAGCTCTAAAATGTAACTATATTAAATGATAGAAGTTAGAATGTAAAGCTTTAAACATTCAGTGCAAAGTATTTAAAACACATGATAAAGGTGAAGCATTAAATTCTTACAAAACAAAAGTGGTGAATTTTGTATTATTTGTATAAACTACATTGCCTAAAAAGTACAAGAGTTTCTAAGGTGGTACGCTTTTGTCTCTCTAGGTAACACGAATGGTGTGCACTTGGGACAATCTTCACCATTTATGAGCAATGTCTGAGTCAGGTATGTGTGTACGATACAATATTGACAGAGAATAGGCTTTAAAGGCTTTTGTTTTCTGGAAGGTTTCAGTGTAATTCATATATATGTGTATGGCTTTAATTTATGTAGTAATACTGAATGATTTATCTGATTACTGGTTTGTGATGATGTCACGGGTTGTTGCAATGGCATCTGCAACCTTGTCTTCAACGTTTGTACCAAATTCATAGGCACAGATTAAGCTCTGATTTTGTTTGGAAAACTGGAGGATTTGTTGAGGACTTGTTGAAGTAGAAAAGGTCAAATATTATACAGATATCAATAGATGATGTCAATTTCTAATAATGCAACTTGTTTACAAGCATGCAACGTTTTGCATTGGATGGGTAGGTGAAGAGGTTTCTTAGAAGAATTAAGTTAATTCCGATTCGTAAAGTCAAATTGTTTTTATGATTCGGAGAATTTGCAGATTGTCACGAAGTGGGAAAGAGCAAACTGACTTTTCAGATTCTAACCTGTGTATATGTAAATAGTGATAACTAGTTCTTTCTTATTTCCTGTGTTCTTGTAACATCAGTCTGCCTAAGTATTTAATGCTATGATTAGATATTATTTGAGAGGAAACATTTGGTTCCATTACTAATTGGCATTGCAAAGTTCTCATTGGACTAAAATATTAATTATGGGACTAATAGGAGTTTTTTTTTCAAATGAGTTCTGGACTATGTCATTGTAATATGCCAGGACCATTGGTAGACCAGTACGATAAGGATCTGAAGTCTGAATATTCGATATCTTGGATTTGTGTAGACCCTCTTGATGAATTATTTTGTATTTAATAAATAGTACTGTAAATTCGTTGAAAGTTTCATTGTATAATTGATAATTAAATTGTCACGTTTTACAAACTTTGTTGGCTTTGTTTCTTTCTGTTACGATAGAGGCATACTATAACGCACTAGACATATTGAGTCCTTAAGTAAATTAAAGATGAAAATATGACGTGCATGAATTGATGCTTTAATACATGGAGGTCAACGGTGGCTGTCAGTCTACAACGTTGTGCTTTCCATATCATTAACGGCCTAAAATTTAATAACACATATAAGTCATTGTTGAATAATAATTTTAATCCCTTGTAAAAGTAAGAATAGTTTTGCCTTTGATAATGTCAAATTATTTATATTTGCAATTTTTTAAACTATAGAAATCTTTGAAATTGTGTTATTTTGAAAGTTACTTATGGAAAACGCGTGTTATCTACATGTAAAATATTAGAACTCTCAAATAAATATTATACCATTATCTCTTACTGAGTATCCGAGTACTAGTATTTAAAGAGGAAGTTTTTTGAATCAAAGGATTTAATCTCTAAATTTGACTAAAGAAAATGTAGATAGAATAATAAGTTTGTGATTTCCTGTTCCTGGAGAACTGGTCAATTTTAATGTTCTTAATAAAAAGTTTAAAACAATTATGTAAGATGATCATTAAATTGTTTCATTTGGATAAAACACATTTTACTTATACTTATTTTCTACTGAGTCCTTTTAAGTTACCATGTTTAAATAGTCCATGTGTGCTATATTTGACAAAGCACTATGCACATAATAAATTTATATAACAGAGTTCAAAAGTTAAAATGGTTTCGACATTTAGTACAACTGTATGATACAAAAATGTCACTACTTCTAAATTGAAATTGTTTTGTTTCTACGCTATTCGATATGTGCTTTGTGTATGCCTGTATATTTACACGTTAATGCACCTCTATTGCATTGTCTTATTGTCATTACATTTAGTAAAGTGCACAAGAGACAGTTTGCGCAATTGCAATTAAATTAATCAGAATCAATGTCGCCTAGAATTAAACAAATAACTTACCGCCCAAACACTCCACATAAATACGATGATTACATACAATAACTTGCATATATTTGGATGTTTAAGCTGTTTGCTCTAGCTATATTTTGAACAATTAATTCCATGTGTTTACGACTTCATCCATTTCTGATATAATTTCGTAAAATGAGTACATACCCGTAAAGGAGTGTATGCACATAACGCATTCCTACTTAGTTATAACATATATAAAAGTTGTACGCTTTAGAAATATATCATGGGCATGACCTGCAAATATCAGAAATTATACTAGCTCGATGCGAGTATATTTTGGAGAGAAAAAAATAACAGAAAAAAGACACCGCATGAAAATGAACTTAATTTATCTGTATGTTGTTGCTCCTATTTCGTATTAGTTTTGTTTTGTTCACATTCTGCATATTATGCTTACACTAATTTTTACATATCTTCAATCCTATAACAACATTGCCTTAAATTTTTTACTTCACTCAGTAGTCAAAAGTTAAAAGGAGAACAAACAGAGGGTTGTATACGTCATATTGAGTAGTTCTTTTGTAGCCATAGCTTGTAAAAATGGTCGCTTATATAAATTAAATCTGGGTGGTGGATTCAGACTTGGAAGCTGTAAGGATTATTTACACGGTACTGCTTTTGAATAATTGCATCATGAAAATCCAAGCTTATGTGTTCGGTTCCTGCCTCGTTGTCTTGATGGTAGGTGAATCATCATGTCCAATCTAATTATTTCAACTGAAATACTTAAATGTCTGTAAGATTTCATCTTAATACAATACATTGAACAAGTGTATTGGAGGAAAGCATTTTATTTCTTTCTATCTGTATCTACGCTGCGATAAAAAGAAAATGTGAACCATTTGATTTCATATGATTGATATTGATTTAATTGTTCGCTCTTTGCTTTTATTTCAATACATTATCTCATAATTTTTGTGTTCTGAACAGTTTCGTTTTTATTTAACAAACCGATTATTCGTTTGTATATAGAGTATATTTTTGAATGACAAGACATAGGTAATTTATGCAATTTTGATAGCTTATTTAATTCACAGATAACATAGAATAATGAATAGTTTTCTATTCTTGGCAAAGCATCTTGGCAAAGATTGTAACTAAATAGCTTTTGCACACATTTATATTTTTGCATAATGTAATATTGGCTTATTATCTCTCTTCTATTTCATAGCTACTTAAAAACCTTTTTTGGATGAAAAATAAATTAACGTTTTGAAAACACAAAATTGTGGTTCGAATCTTATCTTCTGGATAAATATTTTGATTTAAAAGTAAAAATTGAAAGGCGCGATTCTTTGTTATCGTTAATGAACAACAAAATCCGTTTACTAATGGCTGTATTATAATACTGCTCAGTTTGATTTATAAATATTGGCTCGATTATAAGTTTCTCTAGCATTCTATATTGTCATCGTCACCTTTCTGTTCTTTTTATTCCGTTTCCCATCACTGTCTTCAGTACTTGCTTTAACATCCACATTGTGCAATACTCAATTATATCAATGTGGAATAATTCATAAGAGTGTTACAATACTATACGATTACGAAAAGCATTGTTTTATCAAAATGTAAGGCATCTTTATGGTTCATTTTCTTTCTGGTTCATTTTTTTGTTCTCGTGACCACGTTATGCTTTACATGAAAATGTCACCACATATAAATATTATTGAATTATTTAAAAGGTGGAGCTTATACTAAAAATGAAGATCAGTTGTATGTAATATAGGTACGCAGGATATAACCATTATAAAGGTACATTCTTTTTCTTTGTCATACTGCCCTCTTTAGTGAAGGTGAGAATTAGCATTTAGAAATGTCTGAACATAGTGTAAGAAACAGAAACGGGTAGATAAGTTACGTCCGCATGAATATATCCTGAGCAAAAGTTAATATCCTAAATTTAATAGACGTCTACAATTTTTTGCAGCCTCTGCAATATTAAAATCTCTTCGCATGCCCTGGTTGTGGTCATAAATGATTTTTCTTTTTGATTCCTATAAAGTTTGAACATATGTCGACAAATCTCCGAAAGAAAACAGCTATAGAACAGGCTGTACTACAAATGTATTAGAAATTCATTTTAATACAGGTTACAGATTTTGTAAATATTGGTTGTTGTTCTTGTTGTTAGGCTTAACGCCATTTTTCAGCACACGATAGGCTATTCATGGCGGCCAGTATTATTGGTGGAGGAAGAAACCGGGAAATCCGCGGAAAGAACCACCGACCCACGAGAAGCTACTGGCAAGCTTTCTCACATATCCACATTCGTTGTCAATATTGGTAAAATCTATGAAAAAGTCAGTTCAAGAGTACTGTGAATAGTCAATTGACGATACACTAAGTGTAACGTTTTGAAAAGTGTTAATGTGCATCTATACTTCTCATTTTCGGTAATCAAATATGAAATATAAAGTAGGCATGAAAAGAAAAAAGCGTGGAAGAGGAATCTAATTTAGTCGAAAGAATCTAGAAACTAACAGAACATTTCGAAAAGGAATGTATTTGCAAACCTCAATGAAAAAGGAAAATAATTTACCTGTGATTAGAAAAGAAAAAGAATACCATAGAGGATATTCTAATAAGATTTTAAGGAACACGTATAGAACATATCTCTAATGCAAACGCTAATGGGTGGGGCTTATAAACATTGCGTATATATCCATGAGTTTCCAGTCTTTCTCTCTTATGTTTTTATATTCAAATGATTGTCTAATATATAAGTTTAATTGTGGGTCGTTTTTGTTGTTTAGTTGAACATCATTTGTCTTCCATATGATCTCATTAAATTGCTTTTCTCGGATCACATTTGAAAATTTGAGTCCACAGTTTGTATTATTGCAAGACTAAAGAGTACTCAGATAGAAGTGACAAGGTGTTAATTATAATAGTTGTATTTTATTCAAGATGTATTTAGTGGTAGCCATAAATCAAATTATTGTTGGATATATTACAGTAATCACTTTTAGATGAAATGATTGACAGAAAAAGCGAAATTACTGAAATGAATCAGTGTACAATATCGTGTTTGTAATTATTAGAAAATCTGTCTAATGAAAGAGTCGGAAACGACTATGTGTTTCACCCGTGACAAAAAGTTGACTTAATAATCTTTTATTGTCGATTTGTTCTAAAATAGATGTTCATAGGATGGATAATGTCAGTTTATATCATTTTTACCATTGTTGCAAGGTGGTGAAAACAACATTGGTCTTACAATTGATCAATGTGCAAATACTATTTTCAAATTACATAAAAATATTTTGGCCACATTTTGTGTTATTGCAAGCCAAAAGAATCAATGAGCAGAGGTAACAAATTTTAAATTTTAACGGTTCTATTTCGTCAAATGATTCGTTCTTGGTGGTCAGAAATCAAATGATCGGTAGAAACAATAAATAATTTTCCTTTGTGGAATACAAAGTGATACATTTGTTTTTAAACAAATCGGTGAAATTATTGTCCAGACTGGTCTAATATCTCAAATATATTTCAGGTTATGTGCAGTGCAGGTAAGATATGGTTTTAGTAAGAATTGTTAACCGCTTTCATTTTCTTCTGAATTGAAAAATGCAAATTATGTGACAAAATGTGATTCAGATAAAGGTAACATTAAATAATTAATTTAGAATAATATTAACATAAACACAATTTGTACCAACATGAACACGTTCAGATCTTTAGTCAAATTTATCAACATACATAATATAAATTGACTAATCCTGTTTTGGAATAACAACTTAAAGATCTTTATTCTTTACGTTATTGGAGAAATATGTACTTACAGCATAAAATAAAAAATTAAAACGAACTTTCGGAAAGAACGGTGGCTGTCCTTGATTGAAAAATATATTATTAGTTGTAGTGTGGTGTTTTATATTCTCAATTTAATATTATATGTAGATAACAACGTCAAGTGTAGTTCAGTAACCTCTAGTAAAAATAAAATCATGTTTTAAATGTAAGTCAGACTTTCTCATTTTGATTTGGAATAATCATTTATTCCACATGCAGTTTTCAAGAAGCATTTATAATAAATCCATTTTATTTCAGGTGTAGCTACAAATTTCAGTGCTGTTTCTAGCAACTACAGTGGTATGTTACCTTTCGAGTGTTTATTTTTTGGAGATATAGTTTTGATGCAATGCCTAAAAAATATTGATATATTTTATGTTCAAATGTAAACATTTATAACACTTGAAATCGGATACATTTATTAAGAAACCATTGAGGCTTTCTTAGATTCTCAATTTAAGTTTTATCAAATGACTGTTAATAATTTGACTGCAGCATCTTTTCGATACACAATCTGCAACAAAACATCGTGCATATTGCGATAGAAAACTGATATTATGTCTAATAGTTCATAACATGCATTGAGGATATTTTACCTTTGTGTCCAGATAGGACCAAGGTAAGTTGTCCTTCCATCAGAGCCATATTGTAGATCAATGCTGTTCCATATGTCCAGATACGTTTAATCGAATAATGTGGAAAGATAGTTACATCGACGTCTTGGGTGTAATTGCTTACAATCATTCAATGACCATGAAGTATGATGTTGAAAATTTCAGCAAATTTCTTATTTAAAGTTTGTACTATAGCTAACAACACGATTCTGAAACATTTTGCCCTAAATATTACGAAATACGTTAGGCATCATTTCCATTTCGTTGTTTTTCAGAATACTTTTGAAACAAGATTTTAACGAATACTTCATGTGTGTTGTGTTCTTCACAAAGTGTTCAAGAGCACATTCCATGAGTGACATTAGATCTGTAACGCCTTTTTATTAACTTTATCGACATGATATTTATAATTGCTCAAAATTTAAATTTAAATTTATTACAGGCAACATTACTTATATTGGGAGCTACCCAAGTATGTTACATTTTCATATTCACTTTCCAAATAATATTGCGATACTTTACTTATACATCTTCAGGAATTTATATATTCATATGCTTTACTGTAACAATCATGACTGTGTATTCGTTCAGTTGTAGTTTCTTTTACCTAACGAACAAAATAATTGTTGCTCTCAGACTGTTATCTTCTTCCAATACTGTTCAGGTTTATTTCTGTAGCATACTCACACCTTTAAAAGAATGATTTCTGAACTTTTACTAAATTCCATGACATAGAGATGTGTTCATTTTCTAAAGCAATGTGAGAGATTAAATGTAAAAATATCAGACCATAAGATGCGGCTCCTGTTTTAGAATTATATGAAGCTATGTTCCTATCTTTACATACATATACTAGTTCAAAAGCTCAAATATACTTAACCTTAACAGTTATACTACATCAACAATGACATATCATAACAGAAACGATCAACATGTTATTTGCCCAGTTGCTTGGTTGTATTAATTTGCACAATGAAAACCAGTCATAACAATATATATATATATATATATATATATATATATATATATATATATATATATATATATATATATATATATATATATAAGAAAATGATATTAATTGCAGACAAGTCAACAGAAGTTTTGGTTTCTGGATCTGGTAATTACAGCGGTACGCCAATTTTTCACTGCTAGTCTGTTAAATAGATAAATATATTTGGCTACGTGATGCATGAATCATAGATTTTAAATTCTAAAGTGTTGAGAAAAATCTTGATGTAAAATGCTTTCATTAGAATAATTATTATCACCTTGTTTCATTGGATTCGCAAATTGAATGCTATTCACTATTTTTTCATTGTTATGAATCAACATCCTCTAAGTAATGTGCTTAACGCATACCTTCGGTATAGCATACAAACTTAACCTTACTAGATACCTCTTGCATTTTCTTAAATTGTAACTATCAGCGAAATATGTAACAAGCTGCCATTTTAAAGAATCTAATGCAAATTGTAACCGGTTGTATTTTGCAATATCTTAAATTGTTGAACCGCAAAATGTAACCATTTGCAATCAGCGTTAATGCACGTTGTTACAATCAACACAAAATTTAACCTCATTACACATCTTACTGCTCAACTTACGATGGAACGTTTATATTGTTTGCGTCAGATTTTCATTTTACGGATCAATATCGCAACGTTATTATAAGCATTTTCAATATTATAGGTAACATCACATTTCCAGCTGGAACCTTGGTGTACGGTACACAAAATAGCACAACACCACCGATCCTACGTCCCTTAATTTACTGGAGTGAGTATATATGCATAGGAAGACATAATATTTCTTCGCTTAGGTTTCCAACATCAAAACCAAAACGTTGTAAGTTCCCTGAGGGTCAACAAAAGTTTCAGAGAAAGAAGATTTATTTACACAGTTAACACCTACAACAACCGGAACGATGTTATGAAAAAAACTACCTTGTCTTATGTTTGAAATATTATATTGCTCAACTAAAATGTAAATATAAATTTACCTCGTTTGATTGGTAAAGTCTGTTGCTTCCAAATACATTGTTGTCCGGTACTTTTTCGGTGCAATACATAATCTAACATTCATTGATTGTTTGGTTTATAATAATGCTATAATTTCACAGTTGACGCCATTACGCAGCAGTATTGTATCATATTAATTCATATCATTTGTACATTTTACAATGTATCAGTATTTCCTTTGCTTTTGCCAGAGGAGGAGAATGCCATAACTCGGCCCAATTCTTCTAAGGAATCATATTCCAGTCACACAAACTTCTATTTATTGATAATTATATTTTTAATGCGATTTTCAGGTCTTTCCCGGAGCAGCCTTCTGTCCATATTACTTAATCTACAACAAGAGGCAGAGACTCTGGCCGACACTGCCAAGAACACGTATGACCACATTATCCACAGTGTCATCGTAAATGATGTTAGGAAGCGACGCACAATTGAAGAACACGGTAATAGGATTCTCTTTTCATTTATGTCTTCAAGAAACATTTCAGGCAAGCCTAGTAAGATCTATCCAGGTAAAGAAAACAATTTATTATTGTACTTATCGCTCATATATGTACAATAATCTTGAAAGAAGAGTAATTTACTATTTTTCCCTGTTTCATCTCACTACATTTAGAAATTCAGTGTCCAATCTCCGATAGTACGCAAGTGTTCTTATTTTGATTTAAATTGATATGTCAGTATTCCTTCGCACTTCTTCAGGGTCACTGTCTTTCTATGATTTGGACTTTACTTGTTTTAGTCGACGTTTCAGTCGATTCCAACAAATTTTAAAATATATAAAGCACGAGAAGATTGCACACCAATTATATTTTATTTCATGGCTCTTTTATATGTTAAAAGGTACGCGTTTAATTATCAAATAAATCTGTTAATTTATTTGCATATGTAATATATTCCACTAATCGCGCGCGCCTATGAGATATTGTTGCTATTATTGGGTTGAACGCCATTTTCAGTACAAGTCAGGCTATACATTGCGACCAGTAGGCCTATAAATAGTAAAGGAAGAAACCGGGAAAATCCCCGGAAAGAACCATCGATCCTCGATAAGCTACTGGGGGGATTTCTCACGTACCGACATATGCCGAGTCCGGGATTCAAATCTCCGCAGATAGAGTGAGATGGCAGTGGTCGGATCTTCTTCATGCTTCCTATTCAAAGCTTTTACTGAAACACAAACCAATTGGTTTATTGTGTATTTATTCATTTAGCATGCTTTTGATTTGTTCGCGTTTTCGACTTTCGACAAATTGATTTGTACGCAACGAAAGTGCTTAATCTGATTTAATTTGCACCATCTATTCTTCTTTTTCAAGGACATGTAAGTAGGAGAATATTACTGACAGGAAAATATTATTATATAACTTTTTAAATTAAAGATATCCAACACTAAAACAAGTATTTTTCCATTAGAAAGTAATACGTTTGCTTTGTTAGAAACTTTATTATTGATATAAGTAGAAAATAATTGACCACGATCCATATAATTGACATTTGACTTATATCTGTATATCAATAAGTATGCTGCTGCATTTTCTTTTGCAGATGAAGCTTACAATTAAGTACGCAATGAACGATGACAGCAGAAAACAATAGTTGGTGGCAATGGTGATGTACCTAAAGAAAATTAAAGTGAAGATACAGATAGTAATTTGTTCCTATTAAGAAAATAATGTGTAGTTATAAATGGAATAAAGCTAACTTTTCTCTCGGCAGCTTGACTTTCTTAATTAGAAACCTGATATACGTTTTGCAACTGATTTAAAAAGACATTTTATGAAATAATTTGTGTGTGAGACTGCAAATAATCATGAACTTGATTTATGAGGTATGTTTATAGCTAAAATGAAATAATATATTTTAATTTTTGCAGAGTAGCAGTCATCAATCCATATATAATAGAAAGAGTATTGGTTTTATTCTCGATTCAATCCAATCAACAAAGAAATTAAAATGTTTGATACTAGAGGCCGTAGTGGCTGATTGTAGTGTACATACATAAAGTCAATCCAAAATGGCATTAAGCCTAAAAAATGTTCAGAAACAAAATTGGTGAATAGTGTAGCTGTTTGTTTAGCACTATGCAAATGTGGTATTAACTACAGTTCAATGGAAAATATACAAATATAGAAGAAATCGGAAGTGAAGAACTTAAAGCAGATTATACATCTGTTATGACTTTAATTTGATTGCATGCAGTTAGTCCATTTTACTGTACACATTCCTCATTTTCTTTATATGCGCAGACCTGTACACCATGCGCATATTATATCCAATTGGGTTTAGGAAGGGTAAAAGTATATGTGAAAAGGGTGCAACATGGGTCTTCGCAAATGAAAAAAAAGACAAAAATACATTACACATTAATTGAATCGTTTGGTCACCCAGGTAAACAAACTTAAGAAAATTCAAATAGGGCCCTCAAACGTTTTAAAACGCCTCTGGTATAGGTGTGACCAAAAAATCATGCATGCCATATGTTCAAGCAATTTGTATTACGTATTGCTGATGGCTCCAAGCAGATCGTTAAAGCGGAATGAATGCGTTTGATTATAATATTACCCACATAAAGTCCAGAAAATGAAAAAGGACATGCGTAACATATGCATACGTACATATATAGACATATATCGATGCACATGCATGCGAGTGGAGACGTACATTTATATGGTACGGTTCTAAAATGATAAGTCAGATTGTCATTGTACGTGAACGTCTATTATATGATATGATGGTAATAATAGTTTCCTTGCACCTTGATATCAATATTGAGCGTCTCAATATTTGAACACAGGTTCATGGAAGATTTATCGCAGGCTAAACGAACTTAACACTTGATATTTCTAATCGTGAAAGCCTGAGGAAACTATACGAAATAGTTAATTTTTCCTTTACTTCGAAAGTGAAAAAAAAACCACTTTGCAGTTTCCGCCCAGTCTGATATTATTGATAGTTTCCTTGCAGCTTGAAACTTAAAATTAAAATTTACTAGAGCATTTGAACATAGGAATACGGGTTCATGGAAGATTTATCGCAGGCTAAATGAACTTGCACTTAATGTTTCTAATCGTGAAAGCCCGAGGAAACTATACGAAATAGTTTGTTTATTTTCCTTTACTTCGAAGGTGACCTAGAACCATTTTGCATGCTTTCCATGCAGTTTCTGCCCAGTTTCGATTGGATGAGAAGTTATTGTTCATGCAATAATTGATTTATTATTGGTTCGTTCATGTATTGACTCATCACACATTGTAAGTCTTTTGAAGAAATAAATGTTTATTTCAAAATTGTTTGATAAATTGTTTTGATTGTCTTGTCAAACTAGAACTGTGTTTGACTTCAGCATTCTCTTCATTGTATCTTGGGTTTGTTAGTTTTTGCCATGTAAGCGGAACGAAATTCAGGGGCTCTTAAAATATTATCGTCTGGAATAGACATAGATAAACATTATATATATATATATATATATATATATATATATATATATATATATATATATATATATATATATATATATATATATATATATATATATATATATATATATATATATATATATATAAAAGGAATCATTTTCATTCCTACACAAACACTGTAGATATAATAAAGCAAGTGCTTATTTATAAATATGAGTGAAAAAAGTTTTTAAATGGTATACTCAGTGACGAGCGAAGATATATGGCCTATTAAAGTTTGATTTTCTTGATATAGTCTAGACAAAATAACTGAGAAACAACACCACAATAGAGAGAGAGAGATAGAGAGAGAGAGAGAGAGAGAGAGAGAGAGAGAGAGAGAGAGAGAGAGAGAGAGAGAGAGAGAGAGAGAGAGAGAGAGAGAGAGAGCTTAAATTGCAAGATGCACTTACTGTTCTTATCAAAATATTTAAACGGTATTATCACACTGAATGGGCTTGAAAGATCAGTATCACCAAAAATCCGTTCTGCTTTTGAACTTGGCCCCAGCAAATGTTGCTTAAGGAATATCCTGACCTCCTTCTTTGATACGAAGTTGTCATCTAAAATAATATAAAATATATTTGTTTATATACGATTAAAAGAGAAAGTTTCTTTGCGAAAAAGAAAATTGGAACGCTGCATATTGAAATTGGTGAAAAGGAGGTAAAAACGCATTCCTATTTATACCATGAAATTGTATATTGAGATCTGGTTTTTAATGGGAGCCACGGTTACTTAGTTGCTAGAGTTTATATCGAAGTGCAAGTGTTGCGGGTTCAATACCCGCTCAGTAGATCCCGAACGGGCCGCCTTGATATAAAATTTCACATATTGTCATGTTATTATAAGCCAATAATGTTTTAAATATCCTTAAAGCCGATGAAATGAAGCAGCGAAAATTATTTTTAATAAGAGGATAAAAACGTCCTTTTAGGAGTCAATATCAGTTATTACCACATTTAAATTACATTTACAGATGTGTAAAAAGTTTTTGCTCAGTTAATGGTACCATTAAGGTTACGTTAAAAGCAACTATATGACTATTGAAACAGACTTCTCCCCGTAAGAGAATCTTATTGTTGACTACCGTTTGGACACAGTGATTACTTGTTTGATTATTGGAACTAGGCATGATGTAAATATTCTTTAGCCTGAAAAAGTTAGCAATTTACTAGGAGCAATTGTTTGTGTGTACATTGGTTGTGTGGCTCCTGCATATTATGTATGGTAAATTACACAATGGAATAAACAAGAAGGGACTTGGCAGATACCGTTTATGTCGCCATGGTGGCAAATGTGATGCAACTGAACAGGCGAAATGTGGCCCGAAATTATGATTTGACTGGCGCAGTTTGGGGACGTTGTAGAGTTTTACAGCGTGAAATGCTTACGGTACGGAAAGTTGATGAAGAGAAACCATGCATATGTGCGGTTGATAGACAATTGGAACGTTTGTATTGATTAGAATACAATTATTTAGAAAATGGACACCTTAGACTTTTAATTTACAACAGACGTTGTATATAGGTGTTTGGATACGCGAAGACTTTGATTTCTAGCGGAATCGTGCCAGGGTTTGATAACGGTTGGTCAAAGCAAATACTTCTGGTTTGTAACAGTATTAACCACATTTTGGTATTTGAAGTCATTTTTCGATAAAGGGATATGCAAGAACGTTATCTTAAAATTTCATCCAACTTCAATAACGAGGAAAATACATGCGATCTACTATGAAAATATCTGTTATTAAAATGAATCTAAAGATTAACTATCCTAGTTACCTAGGCTTGATTGGAAATATGCAGCAAAATTAAGTAGAGAATTTAAAATTGGACTAACATCAGGGTCAAGTAAACCTAACTGCGTAGAAATATGTGTTATGTTTTATAAGCTGATAAATGTCTATGACCTGTGATTGATAAATGGAGCAAGACAGATCGCAGCAATGGAAGGCCTGAGAGCAGACTATGAATTCACAGTAATGGATGCTTAATGCGTGCCAATAAACATGCATATGACCGAAGAGCAATCTTCAATTTATGGCAGATACCTCGCATTCATTGTTATTAGTTAAGAGTTTTAATGTTTAAACGGATTTTGAAAGCATCGAAAAGTACCCATACACTATAGGAAAATTATTGTACCGGAATCTAATTGTATCAACATGGAGCCTGAGAGAATTTGAAACAAACTGCCAGAATATCTTCTCCAAGATTTGCATTACAAAAGAAGTTCCTGTCAAAAAGACTCTTCGTGCCCTTTGTCGCAATTGACAGACCGAAGAATATTACCACCTTGATGTAGTATAGATTTTAGTTTTCAAGTTTCCTTTTCCACATATCAGAGCTTTAGATTTGCGAATCAAATTGTAGTAATCATTAATGAATATTTTGTAATGGAATGGGTGCTTACTTGGCTTCAGTTAAAAGCCATATGCATGTGGATTCAGGTGTATAAATAAGTTAGCATCTTTTCGAGAAATGGAATCAGATATGTATTTGCTTGTGCGAATGAATTCAATCAATGATTGAATGATTGAACAGATGAAACACTCGAGGGAGAATCGAGAGAGAGAGAGAGAGAGAGAGAGAGAGAGAGAGAGAGAGAGAGAGAGAGAGAGAGAGAGAGAGAGAGAGAGAGAGATTCACTGTTGCTATCAGCTTGAGTCCACAATTTATAGTATTCAGCCATTGTAACCCTCTTGTCCTTTGTAATCTGCTCGTCCATCAATTGGAATAAAAACTGTCCTATATCTGACTCTACCGATGATAGTCCTCGGAATGATTGTGTACTGCCTTTAAGTGTCTCACGTCCTGCCTTTTCCTGTGTCCATGCGAAACTATAACAGTAACATACAAATATATTTACTTCTTAATGTTCCTTGCATAAATATAACACAGTTTGTGACTGATTGTATTGGATTTACGTTGATTCAATATTTGGAAAGTATGTTGAACATAAACGATTTTGAATTTGTCATTATCTATCCGCATGATTATCAAAGTACACTGAGAAAGTTAGAGAAAACGATGTCCAGTATTGATTTTGCATGAGAAAATGGGTGAAATATAAATGTCTATATGTATGAAGGAAAATAATTAGAACTATTAGATTAGTTTACATTTTCATGCCTAAAAAGATTTTCTATCCTAACTTCTCAAAAAACAGGAATTGTTTGCAAGGAGACGAGAAAATAAGCACAATGGATTGGGTCAACATATTCTCGCCAGATTTGGTTTGTAACCCGCTGGTAATGGCCAACATATTTAAAGCTTCGGATAATGTGTGTTACCCATTCGATTGCAATATTTTCAAACCGGTTGCGCGATTAGGCTTTATATCTGTTTAGTACTTGAGCTAATTTACTTCTGGAATCAAAAAGGGTTTTCCTTATTATGTCTTAAATGTTCGTTGTGTAAGTCTATATTTCATATAGACAGGGTTTCTACTTTTCTCGGGATTGTCCCAGACACTTCGCCCTGAAACCTGAGTATTCATTTATATTCACCTTTTCCAGTAAACGCTGTCAATTGCTTTTCTCATTGTTATGCCTTACGTGCTACACTTATACTGAGCGATTGCATCCGTAAAGAGGTACAATATTATTTGAAATCCAAAAGAGACACTAAATTGCGCCCGGAATTTAATATTCTTTGTTATTCTACAATGTAGATACACAGCGTTGGTGCAGTAACTGTGGATAAACTTTTCTAGTGTGATCTTTAGGTTGTATGTAAAGCGAATCAGGTCATAGTGGTTCTATATATTGGTTAAAAATGATTTTAATCGAGTTGTTTGAGGAAGGCGCTTACAAGATTTTAGGATTAGCATATGCCTTAGAACGCAACTTCAAGGACCAAAAACGTAGTTTTCTGCTGACCTTACGGAGCGTATTGAGGCAGGGTAAGTGGGGAGAGATAATGGTTTCGACTGCTTGTACCTAACGTAGAACGGTATATAGGCGTAGCAAAATAATGTCATTCTGCGACTTAAGGCTGAAAGACACGCCAATCTTGCTTTTTGGCTATAATTAGTTCTCTGTGGACGGCGTTCATTGGTCGAACAAATAGTAATATCATCTACACAAGTCGTTCAGAGCTGCTATTATAATTTTTCCAAATATATCACCGGCCAATAGAATAACTACAATAAAAAGCTATATATAGGTAGCGTTTCGCAGGTCGTTCATTGTTTCAATGTATAGTCAAAATATATATGCATATTTTTATTTATCACCTACGAAAATAAACCACACACAGTAACTAGGAAATCTTCACCAACAGTGCAACGTTCTTCTCACTTTCCTGTGTCAGCCTGTTAAAGCATTTCGGGCAAAAGTTACAGTCTCTGCCACTGGATTCTACTTTCACCATATGGTTCTGGAACAGTAGACTGCTTCTCAAATATAACTGTTTTAGTTTTTCCACAGTTGGTTCTGTACCACTGCACTGTAAAGTTCTGTAGGCACCTGTTTCAATATTTGGAGAAATCAGTTTCTCATATTAATGATCTGAATTCTGAGTTTGATAATAGTATAATATGGGTTATGACATAACATCCAATACATGTTTACATATTATTGCACTGAAATTTATGTCTATGTGTTGTTTCACATCTTATTACAGTGGCTCATGACTTCTTCATCATGATCATTACAGAACAGGATGCCCTCTCAAAAGATACGCAAGAGGCAGTTAAGAGATCCGGATCAACAAAGTCCAAGTTACAAAATGAGGTGAATATAGCCAATGCGGGTGGTCACTAATTCTCAAACCGGACCATTTACTGAAGTATCTTGAGTGGATCTCCATGTTCTTAATTTCTTAACACAACAGGTCTTTGACAGAACTACCACCAGTAATAAAGGATATCAACAATAAATTTTATTAGCTGGTAGCGCTACGTAAGCATTCTGTGGAAAACAGTCCGACAAGTTGTCATCACCATTGGACCCTCCATGCCAAACAACAAAACAATAGTCCCATCCGCTGTTTGCCCTGCTATTGTACAAAACAATGTTTCACTAACAGTTTACGTATCCAATCCGCCAATTGTTTAAGTAAATCCTGTCTTTCTCAATCACAATTCGTGACCTCATCGATCATTTCATCTGTGTTAATCCTTGATAGAAGACTGAAGGCACACATTTGAGCGGGATCGTACATAGATTTGTCTATACTCGTAAATACCTCTCAGGTTGCGGATTTTAATGTACAGCCCGAACAACACAATACTCGTCTATAATTTGGCATTGTCCATAAATTCCATCTTCAATAACCAAGGTTCTAATATGTTAACCCTATCAGCACATTCATGCATTGAGCAGTCAAACATTAGTTCAAATTTGAACACTCCTCATATTTGATCAAAACAGGGATAGAACGCAACTTGAAAGACTCTTAAATAAACAATTGTCCACTGCCGGTCCGTGCCAATTGAAAATAATTTCACTAAAACAGATGTAATGGATTTTTTTCTGGTACGTAGTCCTGCTTTCCATGTTAAAATTACAAAGTGTCCTTTCGAAGTCATTTGCCTCCACCATTCTAAGCCGATGTACAATGCACCACTATTGCAGTTGGCATTACTAATTAAGGAAGGAAACTCATGGAACTCAATAGATGTCGCTATGACAAAGCAATAAAATATATGATCGATCTGCCAAGATGTAGATAGGATTAACATATCGGAACCTTGGCTGGCGATGATGAATAAACTCAGAATCGCGAAACTCATATTAGGACAGTCTATTCTCAATTGGAGAAGGTTTACTATTATTCTATGTGATATACTCTACTAGTCGGTACCTGTCTCCTCAATGATACAAAAGCTGCTAATAACATTCAAGGGAGACGTGCTCATTGGCGATATTATGATCAAATGCTTCGACAATTTGTCTCACTTTGTGAAGCCTAATTGAGAACCAAACATTTACAACTATAACAAGATTGCTGTAATCGAGTTCAATCAACCACTACCACGCAAAATATTCCTTGCCCATGGTACACATAACGTATACGAAAGGAGTGTACTGTTTACGTCAAGTGCTGTCACTATTCTGTGGGATATTTGTGCAAATTACAGCACCAATAATTAAATTGTTCAGGGAGAACTCACTAGTCCGATGCATAGGTCTATTGCCCAGAGTTTTAAGGTTATATCACAATTCTCTCAGCAAAGGCAAGGACCCAAGAACCCACATTTTATCTTCCAATTATTCGAACAACTCCTAACCATATACCAAAATAAAAAAAAAATTGCTATATAGGGATGACCATTTGATTACCAGTGTGAAATTTTACAGACTGCATTATTGGCTCCACGAGGTTGATGCCACCATAAATTAATGTCAGGTTCCAGGTTTTCAAAAGGTTGTCGATGTAGGGATCAAACTTGAATTCAACTAAATGCCTAATTTACTGAAGAAATAAACAACGAATTGACACCTGGTTCTTTTTTAGGGGCTATATAAAAAAACCATTAACCAATTTTCGCATTTCACCAGGGCGGATATTAATAACAGGCATAGAATTAAATAGAACAAGGCTTTGGTATCAAAGAGGATGTGTACAAAATATGTTCGAATAAATTTAACAAAGTCATTGAGTTAAGCAATATAAAAGCCAACAGCTGATGATTTCATTGTCTAAGACTTATGAAAATGTAGAAAAAAATGACAGATGGAGAAACTATGTTATATGCAAATGAACGCGTTGAAGACAAAAAGTGAATGAACAGGAAATTATGGTTTCTTTCTTACATTCCCTCTCTTTCAACGCTATCATATGCTAAGTTACTCACAATATATCCTTCGCCCTACTTGTATAAACCGTAAGACTCAAGGTGAGCAAAGTAACTTTGGTGGGATTTTGAAAAGGTATGTAATGCCTTGTTGAATAACTATTTTAGTAGTATACATAGTCGTGTATTTTCCAATAGATGGGTATGCGGAGGAGATTAACTCACCTCATAAAGCACAGACACACTAACCCAAATAGCACTGAAGCCATCCTCTGCAAAATAAATGTCAATTTATGGAGACACATAATGCAAACACATGCGTTTGTCATTGCTCTATTCAAATATATATTTCTGAAGAAGCAAATCTTAATTTTTACTTTATAGCTATAAACTTTGTCCATTCACATGCGTATGCACCTCTGATAACACACTAACATAGATATTTGCAAACATACATACACCGCAGATACGCACACGCATATTCGCAGTTTTTTTATTTGTCGTTTGATTAAAATCATCAAGCCCTGCAAATAAGCCGGCCGTTTGTAACATTTATATTACGACAGTTGATAAAATGGCCATACATATATTTTTTTTAATATGTCCTAGTTCAATTTTTAGTCACAAATGTCGTGTGAATGAAAACAAACGACCTTGTCATAAGTAAAATCATGCTGATAAGGGATATAGACCAAAATATTACATTGATGCTAAATACAATAGAAAACAAAAGTAATTAAATGGGGAACAAAAATGCGATATTTCTCTGCTTTCTGGCAGTAATTGCCTTCCAGTTTGCTTCCTTTGGGACATAAAGCGATAAACACTTAAACTTTCAATCAATATCAAACGATATAGCGTGTTTGGTATCTTTCTTTTATTAATTATTATACAAATTATTTAGAAAACATACAGTGTTACTAATTAATGATCTATATCTTACTAACAACAAATCATGCACGCCTGAGAAATTCCAAGGGAAGGAACAGTAGAGTTTGATGAAGTGATCATGAATTCTGGTAAAAGGAATATTTAATTTACCAAATACAAGGTATTTCTATTAAAGATAACCCGAGTTTACATTTTTCATTCATCGAAATCTTCCGTTTTAACCTGAAACCACAATTGCTAAATTTAAGATCTGCATATATATATATATATATATATATATATATATATATATATATATATATGTATATATATATGTATATATATATATATATGTATATATATATATATATATATATATATATATATATATATATATATATATATATATATATATATATGCGTGTGTGTGTCTTGAAATATATAATGGTTTTGATATCTTTATAAAACTGAAATATTCTTACCTTGAGAGATTTGCAGCCACAAAAGCCTAACACCTTTCTGTATTTTATGTTTGCTTGCTTTTATACCTACTTGTTCGCAATTGTTATGATAATATATTGATCTTGTTGTAGGTACTTTTAATCTGTTTATCGATGAATTTCCACAGGGCATGTACTTTACAAGTTTCATTCGAAATGTTGAAGCATATAATTCACATACATTTATCTAAACGTCGATAGCCTTTAAACCTGGTTTTGGATGCTCTGAGTATGGTATCCAGGAACGTCCATAGACAAACAAAATAAGAAAATGAATTCATATATAGAACTCATGATAGAACATAGCAGTTTTAACATTCCAGAGATCTATCTATACCGCTGTACCAACGTTTTTAAAACCAGTTATCTGTTAGATTTTAGTCATTTGATACCATTCTCACATTCGATTCTCTACCGTCGTGGTATATTACTGTGAATAGACAAAACATGAAAACATTATACAAACTCATCTACTCTTTACTACTTATGTGTGCTTCCAACAATTCCTCTAGTATATTGAAATATTTTATTTGCGTTGAGCATGCAGGGATGTGATATAAAATGATCTGTATAAGACGATTTGACAAATATATACATAAAGAATATATTCACAATCTTGCGATATATGAAGTGTCAAGACTGTATGGTCATAATCTAAGAAGTAGAAAGAAACAAAACCAATACTTTTGTAAAACGTAGAAAACAATTTAATTATGAAAGCTAATGAAAATTCGAATGAAACTTATAGTGTAATAAATTAAATCTAAAATTATCATAAAAATGATCAACTGTTACGAACTAACATCAGTTATTAAAATTTGTGCTGGTCTACCAAACGTCATCATGTGAAAATGCCATTGTCCAAAACACCTTATAACATAACATAAATACAACATAAAATACAATTGCAGACTTTATGTTATAACCAAAACAAAATAAATGAAAGAGTAAAATAATTGTCCAGCCCTGGCAAAATATATACATGAGTGAGAAACGCATTTTACTATTACTCCTACGTGACATATTGCAAACATCCCACATCGTAATCGAATCAGACCTACCTGTATGAATACATACTTGATACATGCAACACAATTTCACACAGGACTAAATTTTGTTATCCACATCTAATACAGAAGCACACATCCCATGGTCTTGCTGCATTTATGGAAATTAAAATTGAGACTGAAACTCTAGAACCTTTTTTTGCCAACTTAGGACGAGTTAGGCAATGAACCTAAATCTGACTAATACTACTGTTAGATCTCTTATTATATAAAACTTGCCAATGTCTATGGCTTTCAATACTTAAATATCCAATTATACGTCTATTATGTATGAAACAAACCCATTCTGGCTAATGTACAATTTTGTGGCTAGTGACATTTATAAAAGTTCACCCATCATGGTATTATGGCCTAATTCCCGATTTGCTTCGTTAAACAGAGAATCACGGTCGAAAGGTTATAGAATGGTTGTGAGATTAAATAAATGGACTATGTCTAAAAGCTTATGGAGTGATTTTATAATGCCGCTGATCTTTTAATGCGCCTATTGGATGCAAAACAACTTGAAGTAGATCATCAAACGGCAGAAGTTAATACATAAATTGTATATTGACAATACTGTCAAGCTTTAGAAAAAAGGAATCTAGAAATCATCTAAATCTAATTAAGGTCCTTCTATTGTATAATGAACGAATTCATTATTTTCAGCCGTATGTCTTTCAGAAAATGTGTTACAGTGTATTCTTTAAAGAATGTATTTATATCAGCGTTCTAATTTGCAAACAAAGATCAAAATATTGACATAGCACGAACATTTGCAACTCCTTCCAAACAACCAAATATTACCCGTTAATAAGATACGTCCTTGCTAATTTTATGTTAATATGCATCAATAGCTTCCAACATTAAATTTCTTATGCATCAATTCTGATTAAGCTTCTCCTGGATTTGATATGTTTCTAAGTGACTTTCCATGCAAAGTCTGAGGTCTGCTTAAACTCTTACTCTCGAAAATTATTGCTTAGTACACGCTATTTTGATGTCTAAATTTGACACTACACGCAAGTTTTCATTTTAGACTATAATGTTTCTGTAAAATGTATCCACAGCTTTTAATGAACCGTAATAACAAACGTCTTCAAACTTTTGAAAAGGTCCACACTTGCATGACATTTCGTCAACATAATTTCCCAAACTTTAGTCAGAGGAAACTGGAAATTAATTTTTGGAACATGGCTTACTAAAATTCTGCAAAATCCTTCAAACATTTTAGGCGAAGCTATTACATGTTTATTAAGGGGTATACCGAAGTCGTGTCTACACTGACAAATATTAGTATAACAGGTAGTGTGCTATGTCTAGTGTTGCGAATGCTCTGGTTAAACGACTTATCCACAAGTTTGTGTCAATCGTATCTGATAGCTTCAAGGACTGGCTGAAGCAACATGGTATGTTGTAATGCACATTTTTTATCTCTGTTATGAATATCTCATCAGGAATTAATATTAGTCGTGCATTCTATGGCTATTAGCTCATCAACACGTAGCAAAGCATAAATCACCTAGACTCGAGCTCATTCAGTATTTTAAATATACCTACAATTAATGCCGTATAACATTTTTAAGTACCTAAGTGATGCATCTGAAGAGTTGTATAATAACGTCATAAATCAAAGAAATCAGATTTTTGAAGAGAGCGAATTATCCCATATAATTATTAATTTAAACCTTAGGGCATATATAAGTTATACACAAAAAAGTATCAAAGAGATCGGTGCATGGGAGAAATACTAATATATTTGTTCTGCTCTAATATCAAGAACAGAAATCAGACGACGTCGTGTGGAACATATGATGCCCAAACAAAGTCCTAGATAATATATAAATAAGACATACTCATTCAGAAGAAGAGCAGTGATACAAGCTAAAGGGACACGCGAAAGAAATTGATCCGAATACCTATACCCAACAGATCCCGAAAGACCGTGCATTGTTTTGCATGATTCCTACCACATGAAGGAATTTATTGATGAAATTTTTAACACAGATACATAACCTTTTTTCATTACAGTTGATTAAAGGTATTTCTACCTCTAGATTTCCATCCTTTTCCTTTCTCAATCTATGAACAGTTGATATACAGTTCGACTATATATGACAACGTTATAAAATGCTTTTGAGTTCGCTGGATGTGTGTGAGCCCTCTCGGTGTTGTGCTGGTCGGAGTAAAATGTTTCAGGCAGGTTTGTTTCATTAAGTATGTGAAGTAATGTAAAAGATTGCATGATGGAGTGTGCATAAAAAAAATTTATGCGGTTATAGCAGCAGCTTTGGTATTTATTTGTATACCTCTTAAATTCTCTTTTATTTCTATATGCAATCTTTATTATAGTCACTAAAAGTGGCCTGCAGCATCAGTGATGATTGTATTATTTCAATCATGATTTTGTTATTTTAGCTTCTATAATTCTGAACGTATACGGACGCTCGCTTAATGCAGTTATCTATCTCCTTGGTGAGCCTTGCAAACATACGTATTTTGCATCATGCTGTACATTGACACAGGTGTTAGATCAAAGGAGTACTGTTTAAATGTCACAAATAATGCTCAAATACTTTACTTTCTTCCAGTTTACACCGGCTACAGGTAGTAAGGAATATGGATTAGTCTAGTTCATAATATACTTTATGTGACCGTTGTTTAATCCTTTGCAATTCTGGTGGTATAAGTCCATCGACATGAAGACTGGTGAAGCATGTATTAAAAATCAGATACCACTTGTATAAAAGCCAAAAACATCTACAACCACGTATTGATTATATAAAATTCCTGTAAACCATTTCAGAAGCTTTAGAAGAAGCAGTGCTAATCAGTTTCTTTATTACAGGAGGATTGTCCTACTCAGACAAAGCAAAATGAAGAGCATTTTGAGTCTCTAATTCATTTTCTAATCTTGATGAGGTGAGCAAAATTGATACAAATAGTGAGGAATGGACATGCTTACTCTGATCAATGACATCAGCATTGCATAGTAGTAGTAGAAAAAAGGCCGACTTTGACCAAGACCCATCTCAGCCCCCCATCTCATAGCAAATACCAATTACCCCTCTCTTTTACTATCCTAAAACCCCAACCCCTACACAAAACCCAAAGACAAATATGATCCTATAACTTTACATTAATACCTGGACTTTATATGCAACATCTGTTGCCTAATCAATACCAGTCTCTAGCCTCGTCTAAAAAAATATCAATATTTCTATAGAAACCGAGCCAGGTAACTGTCTTAGTCATTACTGCAACGTCTACGGATATGGGTCAGACTCAATCACATGATTGTATAGACTGTTCTAGAAGACTCCCACACCGATTTTTCAGTATAAAAGGACGGTAATATTCCCTTTTTAGGCTCTTTCAAGCGGGTTATTCACAAGGCTAGATCAGGTAAGTGATATCATATCTTAAGTTTTACATGATATTTCATACTTTTTGATAATCTTTTTCATACTTGCTAATCCTCATTGGTAAAATATGACAATAATATATAACACCTCTCAAATAAGATCGAATCTAATCCGTTAGATATTTGTAAGTTATAATGGATGAACGACATGCATTTGTTTTATTAAAAGTTGAGATTCAATCTTTTACACGATGTTGTAAGAGAAACACCAACACCAGATATGACTAGCAAACAAAAACATATTTAATGATGCTCCACTTGAAATTATAACAGAACTAGTCATTAACAACGGTAGATATGATATTACTCGAAGTATTTTGTTATAGTATTTGTAACATTTTTTCACGCACCAAAGTTTTTTTGTGTGATAATATTTGTAGTATTGTATTAATGCGTCCACATCTTGTTCCGGAATAACTTTTGAAATATGATTGAAATCATCTATACTACTTTTTATTATATTTGTTTACATATTCCCAGGTGATTGACCAGTTATTTGCGATGTTTCAATTACAAATTCCAGACAATACAAATAAGACACTGTTGTTAATTTTTATTAGCTGGTTCAAGAATAAATTCTTCTTCAGCATTTTTGCCTAATACTATAGACACAGTTCCAGAAAACGCATCCGTTGAATGATGCCAGATATATTTGGTAAATATACTAACGTTTTCACTGCTAAACACTGACAATCTATACACACCGGTAACTTCTGCAGTGTGTTTGACAGAGTTTTTTGGTAATGTCCACCTTGCTGATTTGGATACAGCAGTGTAGACAATATTTTTAATTTGCTTGTGAGGAATTTTAATCAGATTCGTTTTTTCAACAATATCTGGAATCACACTGATAATATCGTTGAGTTTTGTGTAATATCAAGAGTTGGTGGACTACCCAAAATTTCGTTGTTGGTTCTGTTTATGTCCCTAAGAAAATTTAAAATTTGTAAAATCAGTTCTGAGTGTGTTTATTGCATTATTGATTGAATTCTTTATCATCTATATATTTGTTTGTAGCATCAAAATCAGACTATGGTGTTCTAAGATTATTAGTACCATTATTGTTCATTTTGAGAAGATCATGCATCATACCACCGCGCACCGATACGTACTTTGATTCTTGATCGTCGACGTATTTCTTTGTTGCTACGTCACTATCTTCGTTTGGGTTTCCAAGGTATGTAATCTTGTTCTGGTTTATAATAATGTTACCAGTAAATATAACACCAGCTTTTTTAACATAATCATTAACTGACTTAACGGAATCTTGTATCTTACCTGGATTGTTAAAAGTAACGATATTATTAGCAACTGAATTTGGATTTCGTACAAGTACATCTGATAGTTGTACATTACTCGTCTATAATCGTCCTTTTTGTCCTGGAATACGACTTCATTTTGATCTACACTTGCAACATTTAATAAATTATTGGTTTCATTTCTGAGCTGATAAAGAGTTGCATACTTAGATAAATCATCTTGATAACCTTCTGTTGATAAATCTCCTGCTAATATTCCAAAATTTGTATAGTAGCTCATTTTTTATTGTCCTACACAAAATGATCAACATTAGTTACTTTAATATTATCTAAAATTACATAACAACGATAGCAAAATTGTCGATATTAAACTTTGATGCAGAGATACTGGTGAAGAAATAAACATAACATTGAACTTCCTGATTGTATTATTGGGCGAACTGGATCGGGAAAAACAAATTTGCTTATGATCTTCCTGATAATTGTATCTATGATAGAGTTTATATTTATACAATCAATCCACAGCAAAATAAGTACGAGCTATTAAGCGATGATGACAAGCTTCGTGATAATTCTGAGGCTGGTGAAGTTTGTTTTTTTTTATAATTAGGCACCCAGAAGATCTTATTCCAGTTAATCAACTAGATGCATTTGAACATAAAATAGTAGTTTTGACGATATTCCGCTAAATAACACGGAGATGAATAAAATAAGATCGTATTTTTCACTATCACGAAATAATAAAGGTGTAATTTTATTTAAATTGCTCACGGGTTTCATAATATTGACAGATTTATTCGGGAAAATGCTGGTTGTTTTTTTTTTATTATTTCCAGGACTGGACAATGTTGACGTTAGAAATATTGCGTACGAGGAATGCGGTGACGTAACAAAAGATAAATTTTCTGAACTTTATCATGAAGCTACAAAGATAAATATAACTTCTTATTTGTTAAACATACACATGATTCAATTAAAATGTTTCGCTGTTGTATTGACACTTACTTACAGCAAGGCGCTTCTGTTTTATAAAAATTTATATATAATAATTATGGAAATACGAGCAAAATATATGGAAACATATAGAAGATCTAGAAAAACGTGCTCAATCCCAGGCATCGCTTAAACAAAAATTACATTAAACACGACGTGGACAAGTAACTGCTGCAGAAAAAAACAGCTACAATTTTCAAACCAGTTACTGAAGCACTACTTGGTAAACAATATGAAACTAAAGCACTATCAGAAGAAGAACTTAAGAAACTTCAGGAAAAAGGTTTACTTGGACTATTTAAAGAACAAAAAGAAGCAGCTGCTGCAAAAATATTAGAAGATCGGATGAAGAAAAGGTAATATTAGCTAGAGAACACGTAAAACATGTTGCATAACAGTTGATAGACAAGCTGAACTAATGCGATTATAAAATAATCCTTTTTTTTTAAAGAAAGATTAGCGAAAGCAGAAATAGTTGGACCGATTGGAAGAAGGTTAGAAGAACAAGAAGAACACAAAAGAAAGACAGAGATAGAAATAAGAACAAGAAAATTTGAATATTATTTAGAAAACATAAATAGCAAAATAAGAGATTACGGGTATAAAGATTTTAATAAGAAATATAACTTTAAGAGTGTGAGAATACGTGATATTGAAAAGATGAATTTAAAGCATACGACAAAATTGCAACATTAAAAGAAATAAAAGAAGAGATTAATAAATTCTACAGCGAAATAGTTTTAAAAAATAAAAGTTACTATTACATTAAATTATATCGAGAAGGTATTATCGCTGATCTTTATAATGAAGTTATTAATAATGTAAAAAAAACCCGACGCCATAGTCATTATAATAGTGGTTTAGATACAAAAGCAAAATTATTAGATAAAAGACCAGAAAAATCGGTATATGTAGAACACAAAAGTCCAGAGAAACCTGAAAGAATGAAAGATATTGAAGAACAACAAAAAATAGCAAAAGATAAAGTAACAAGATCTGTTTAAACATTATAGAGATGATATTATTGCTCATAATTTAAAAAATTTTAGGGGAGAAACTTAGATCTGGAGAATATAAACATAAAAATTTTAACGACGCGTTTGAAGCAAATGAAAATCTTCGAATGAGTAAGATTGGAACTGGTGTAACAATATTTAAATCAACTGCTGAAATGATAGGTAGATTAATGCTATTAATATCATCAAAATAAGCTGGGAATTTTAGTGTTGCAATTGATAATGAAATTATCGATATACTTGATCATCTAAAATCGAGCGGATTATAAACATCTGATGAATTTGAAACTTTACACCGCAACTTAATCGCGGCGACTTAATTTTGTAAAATGATTTAATATAAAATATGTCAACAACATTTTTGCTTGACTCTAGTGCATCTACGAAAGATAGCGCCAATTTTTCAGTAAATTATATTCCACCTATACAACTAGATCATGTTAAACAATATGAGATTGGATTAATTCTTGTACTTGTTAGAATGTTATGCCAAATGTGAAAACTGATATTAATGATGAAATTTCATTTACATCGGTTACAGCATCTCCAAAATCTATAACACAAAGACTAAACATTCCACAAGGAGCGTATAATGTCACTGATCTAAACAAGGCAATAAAAGAGCTCATAACAAAAGATTTCGGTGTGGCTGATAATTTTAAGTTGGCCGTGAATTATAATACATTGCGAGCTAGGATAACACTGAGAAATATGTTAATCGGTTTTGAACCAAGAGAAAGAAGTATTGCGCGACTGTTAGGATTTACTGAAAAAGGTATAGTGCTCTTGACCAGGATATTACGTACGTCGGTGAACTGCCAGTAAATATAAGATGGTTTCTTTGGTCCGGCATTATCAGTATTAGCTGCACAATTTTTACCGGTGTTAGGCACACCAAGACTAGCAGCAGCGTCTGGAGCTATATCTGGCGCAACGAAAAAAGCAGTTGAGGTTAATGGTATCATTCGCGGAAGTGGAAGAAAAAAATTGTAAATGTCAGTGGTATAAATTTTATGTTATTGATAGATAGAATGCCACAAGAAAAAAAATCATCGAAAAAAAAGAAAACATCAAAACGTCGAGAAACAACCAAAGGAGGGATTATTCCGTTCGCTCCACTTTTGACGCGGCTACGGGGAAGTCTGCTGCCAAATCTTCAAGGAATCAGACGTGGTCTAACATTACCGGGAACACAATATAATTGATATAATTGATAAGTTAAAAGCAGTTCCTGGATTTCACGGAGTTTATTCTAAAGATGAACTCAACACCAAATGTGTTTCAGCTGTAGGTTCATGTGTGATGAATATACAAGATTTCACTGACGGATCCGGCATGCATTGGGTAGCGGACGATAATAATAATTATTTTGACTCTGGACTTACTCCGTGTGATGTAATGAAAAATATTTAAACAAAAAATATGTAAAATATATTGTTCGTCAAATCAACTCCAACCTGTTGGAACTTTATCTTGCGGATATTATTGTATAATGTTTATCCGACAGATGTCCCAGAGAGATCCTATTTTTTTAAAGTTTATTTTACAATTTGACAAGCAGCTTTCTCACGCTAATGATGAGATTGCAATTAATTTTTGTAAAGTTTGTAATTAATTTATCTAAACTTACAAATTTAATAATGTCAACATAAATCTCAAGTGTAAAACTAAAACAGAAAATATTAATGAAATAACAGACAAAACAAAGAACAGCAGGATGATGTTGACAAGTATTTGTGCAATTTGTGGAAAAAGAAAAAAAAAGTTTTTAAAGAAAACATCGCCAGCGACAGTGTCGCCATCGACAGAGTCGCTGCCAGCTTGTTATCCTAATGTTGTCATGGAGGTTATTTGAGTAGACGACTGAAAATATAGAATGATATGCAACTGCAATGCTGACAGAGATTTATGTCTCGAGCAAAATAAAATTGTCGCATAGTATCAACGTTGTAACAACAGAAAATAATTGGAACAGGTATGGATATACATAAAGTAATTGGCAAACTGCCGAAACCAAACGGTGGTTGAACATTACCAGGTCACATGTATACTGGACCTTATAATCCGTCAGATCAGCAACTGGACGAGAACGATAATCCATTGCTAGGACAAGATCCTTATAATCAAGTTGATGCAATAGCGATGCGTCATGATATCTGTTATTGTGATCATGAAAACTCGAAAACATATTGTGATAGTAATGTTAGACGAATTTCGTGATATGAAGCCAACTAATCTAGAAGATTTGTTTAGGGAATGATTGGAGTAAAATATAAATTAGGACTTAGGAAAGAATTATACGATGATCTAGCAGCAAAGACGCTAGCGTCTAAACTACATAAACCGAAAAAAAACGTTTACGCGACGTAAAGTTGTCGCAAATGCCGTTGATGAAATCTGGGCAATAGATTTAGAAGATTTGTCAAATCTGAATCAGTTTAACGATAATAAAAAATATTTGTTTAATGTTAGAGATATTTTTAGCAAATATAATTTTAGTGTACCTGTTTCAGATAAAACAGGAACGTCGATCACTGATGCTCTAGAACGAGTAAAAACAAGTACAGAAAGAAATACAAACAAAATCTGGACTGATCAAGGAGCGAAACTTTTCAATTAAACGTTCAAGCAGTTGTTGGAACAAAACAATATTAAAAACTACGTTAAATGTAACGAAGGTAAAAGGGTTGTAGCTGAGAGATTTAATCACACGATAAACAAAACAAAACAAAAATCTTTGACAGCTAAAAACACCAACAGGTACATCGATGACATTTGTCAAATAAAAGACAGTACAATATCATAAAAACATTGAACCCTTTAATCACGTGAAAGGAAAATGTCACCAAATGATGCGATTAAAAATCCGATATTATCAAATGAAAACATATACCGCAGACATAAATTTAAGGTTGGTGATAAGTTAGAATTTCTTTGACAAAAATGGTATTTGAAAAAGTATTTACTCCAAACAGGAGCGAAGAAGTATTTGTTGTTGATAAAGTACTTTTAACAATACCTTTAACATATGCGTTAAAAGATTTATTAACTGGTAGTTTGTACGTACGGGAACTTCAGAACACTGAACAAGATGTTTTCTTTATCGAAAAAGTCATCCGAAAACTCGGCGATAAAAGTTTAGTTAGGTGGCGTGAGCATAGCGATAAATTTAATAGATGAATCCCAAATAAGTCGATGACATCGACTGCGATCCAGTGATGTTATTATAAATTTGATCATATTTCACAAGTACAGAGTAACATTTGATAGTTTAAAATAACGAATTAAATGTAATTTCTTTTATGATCATTTGTCATTAAATTTAATATTTTAACAAAAATAAAATCATATTTTATACTCCTTCGCTGGCCAAATATTTTTTAGATCCAAGAAAGGTCTGATATGCTGCCAAAATATTTGTTGTTCGGCAACAGTAAAATTAAATTTTATTAGTTTTTTTAGCAATATGATACTTGACATTATATCGTTAATTTGTTGGTCTGCTGTAATTTGATCTGTCAACGACGTTAAGTATTGAATCGTCAGGTCAGACTCGTTGTTGTACGAAATATCATCTTCGATATAACCAGCAAATTTGTCTATCATATCGTCAGAGATTGTAATATTATCTGTGATTTTATCGCTGTCGACTTCATCGCTAGTATCTTCTGCGTTTAGTTCAGCGAGTAGTTTCATCAGATCCATATTATAATATACTTTTATCTAATTTGTTTGTTATAAGATGACTGACGAGGTAAAATACCACCAAAATGTTAATATATTAAATCACAAGGAACTAGTCAAAGCAGTTTGAAAATGTCTGTCGGGTTGTAGTTCATATTATGCTGATGTTATTGCAATGCAAAGTTATTCTCATAAAATATTACTAACAGCAGCAGAAAAAAGTAAACATATTGAAAGCGCAATAATGAAGCTAAAATTTGATCGCGATGATATTATTGCATTTGCTCATCATTGCTAGACTAAAAAGGAACTGTCAAATATACTTAATCATCATATCTAAAAACAAGCCGAGCATTTTACCTGTTTGAAAAAGTTGAGCTTGTTGTTCCGTTCGTAACAAATTTTACTACCTAGAAATTATATCAAAATATTTTGCCGCAGCTGTAATCGATTTAAATTTGATCTTTTGAGATTTACCGAAACAACAGGTTTTACTGGACATCTAAAATTAATACCGCTACCAACTAGTCCTTTTCTCATATTTTCCTGCTGGGTAAATAGTTCTAGATTTTCCAATCGATTATCAGTTTGTACATTATTAATGTGATTAATAACCAAACCTTTGGGTATAGATCCGTTAAACGTCTCGTAAAAAAACAATGCAACCAATAATTAACAAAATCTGTCAATGTTCCTCTAACTTTTATTATGAGATACCTCCTATTATTGATGTTACCAAGAATTGTTTTAGTTGCTCTGTTTCTAATAATACCGCGATCGTTGGCCTCGTTGAAATCAATGACCGGGTGCGGCTGAAACTCGTTTTGTAAAGATAAGTTTTCAATGTTGTCATCAGTAACTGCACCGTTCCCATGATATACCCGCTGTCCCTCTGGAATATTCTAGTAGAATAACGAATGAATAAAATATTTTCTAAAAATTTCCGTTCTCCCAGCATTATTTACCTTTCCACTAATCTTGTAACCCTCTGGCGTTGCTTTTCCAAACGATTTTCCAGATTTTATGTTAATAACTGAACGTAAAACATTTCCAACGTAGATATTGTACTTTGGGTGAACGTAATAATACTTTTGCTCGTATGCACTTGTCATATTTTATGACATTATTATATAAGGATTTTTTAAAACTCTAATTGATTTTTCAACATGGCGCGCGGTGAGTTATCGATCGAACAACCAATTAGATATTACACTATAGTACAGCAATGTTGAAATTGCGTGACATAGCCAAGAAGAGCCTTATGGAAAACCTGAAAAATAGCGACTGCTTTCACAGGATTTGACAACAGTTTTAAATTTGATAATCAAAATAGTTTAGTAAATTTCACTGCAACAGATCTTTACCACATACTACAGACAACTGTTAAATGTGAGCTTGAAAAACACAAAGGTATAAGACTATTAGTTTAATATCTGTTTTATTTTCGAAGCTACATGTAATGGAAGAATCGACTGACAAAGGAAATTACAGATCCTTATGTTAACGTAAAATTAAGAAGTGTTTTGTTTGGGAGTGATCTTTTGTCAATAGCTGATGTAATACAGCAAACAATTTGGAAACGTTAGCGGAATTTACCGAATTATGTTCCGGTTGGAAGTTTGAAATGATCAAAGAAATTTTATTTCACATGATTAATATGATGCATTACTCGGTAGTTCGTATATCCACAATAAATAAAAGATAAAAAATGCTGTATAAAATGAAAAACATTGATAACAAATGTTTCCAATGGGCTGATCTTTCTGCTCTATTTCCAGCAGAAAAACACGTTGATCGCGTTAAGAAATTTATTAGTCACGTGTTAAGATTAAATTTTAACGATATTGACCTTCCAGAGCCGGAAAATCAAATACCAAAGATTGAAAAGCAAAACAATGTTTCGATTAATGTTTCCGGATTTGATGAAAAAGAAAACGTCTATCCGCGATATATTTCAGAAAAAGCTTCACAATCAACTATAAATTTACTGTTTTATAAAAATCATTACATTTATTCAAAACTTTAATGGACTGGTTGGTGGACAATATAATAAACGAAAGAAGAAAACGATCTTCAGTTAACGTTACTTGCACGGTTGTACAGACAATGAAACATTACAAAAAACATTTGCAGTAATGCAGTGATGTACAACGAATAACAATGCCATCTAAAAAGATAGTTTATTGTATTTTGTCAATTATAATCATAAACTGAAAATTCCTTTGGTCATATACGCTGATTTTGAATGCTTACTTCAACCTGTGCTTCGCGTATTAAATAATCCTGACCAATCGAGTACACGGAAAAATCAAAATCATGTTCCGTGCGGAGTAGCGTTCATGGTAGTTTGTTGTACTGATTCAAGATTATCTAAACCAATCAAATGATATCGAGGTAAAAATCCAGCTGTCTGGCTTCTCAAGCAATTTATCAGCGAAATTGATAATATATTTTATCGTTTGAAAAGAGTAATTCCAATGATTCAACTGACACATAAACGAGAATCTGATCAAATGCAAGCGGAATTTTGTCATATTTGTGAAAAGCGTTTGACGATAACAAAAAAGTACATGACCATTGCCATTTGACCGGGCAGTACCGTGGAGCGGCTCATGATAAATGTAATTTAAAATTTCATACTCCAGATTTTATTCCAGTTATTCTTCACAACTTTCGAGGATATGACAGCCACATTATCGTAGAAGCTTTTGGTGATCCTGGCGTAAAAGCTTGTTTAAAACTCGATAACGTCATCAAATGCATTCCCAAAAATTTTGAAAAAGTATATATCAGTTACTTTAGGTAAGTTACGTTTCGTTGACAACCTGCAGTTTATGGCAGCATCATTAGATGAGCTAGTGAAAGGTTGTAGTAAAATTGATAACCTAAGATACTGTTTTTTTTAGATAAATACACTCTACTGACCAAGAAAGGAGTATTTCCGTACGAATATCTCAACGACTGAAGAAAATTTGATGAAACCTTGCTACCTGACAAAAACAAATTTTACTCGCAACCTAAAAATGAAAATATCACCGATGACGAGTACAACTATGCACAAGATATTTGGAAATAAGTTGATTGCAAGACGTTTGGTGATTATCACGATTTATATCTAAAACAGATGTTTTTTTGTTGGCGGATGTTTTTGAAAGTTTTCGAGAAGTGATTTATAATAATTATGGACTAGAACCTTGTTGGTATTATTCTGCCCCAGGGCTTCATGGTTTGCTCTGCTAAAGTTTACTAAGGTAAGGTTAGAATTACTGACTAACGCTGATATGTTCATTTTTATCAAAAGAGGTATAAGAGGCGGTATTAGCTTGATAAAGAAGAAATTTGCTGAAGCAAACAATAAATTCTTAAAAGAGTATAATCTAGAGCTTCCTTTGAAGTATATAGTTTATCTAGATTGCAATAAATTGATAGGGTATTCGATGGCAGAACAATGCCTTTTGGTGGATTTCATTGGATCACGGCTGGTCGATTTCTATCAGAGACAGAAAAAAAAGATACCCGACGATGTTTCATATTTCGTTGAAGTTGATCTCGATTATCCAACTTCGCTACACGAATTGCATAGCGATTATCCTTTCTGCGGAGAATCAATGGCCATAGAGTATAGTTTATTATCTGAAGAACAACAGGCGTCAACATTACCAAGACAAAATTATATGGTCAAAAAACTAGTACTAAATTTGCTTATAAACGTAATTATGTTTTGCATTACAAAGTTTTAAAACATGCAGTCGATGCTGGTCTTGTTTTGAGAAAAATTCATCGTGTACTAACACTTAATCAGTCACCGTGGATGAGAGGTTACATTAACTTGAACACTTCAAGACGAGCTGTAGCTAAAACCGATTTTGAGAAAAACTTCTTTCAACTGATGAGCAAGTCCGTTTTTGGTAAGACAATGGAGTTTATTAGAAAACGCGTAAATATTGAATTAGTTAATGATATCAATCGCAGAAACAAACTTGTTTCAGAGGATGCTTTTGTTAGCATGAAAATATTCAATGAAAATCTTCTTCAATACAAAGAAAAAAAACAGATCTAAAACTAAACAAACAGATTTACGTTGAAGCTTCCGTGTTAGATTTATCAAAGTGGGTGATGTAGGATTTTCATTATAATTTTGTTAAAAATCAATGGCCGGTCAGTACATTATTGTTTACTGATACCGATTCACTCGTATATGAAATCGAATGTGAGGACGTCTATCAGAACATATAAGATAATCGATATCTGTCTGATCTTTCTGATTACCCACGTGACAGTAAATTTCATGACGACACAAATAAAAAGGTTATTGGCAAGTTCAAAGATGAAATGAACTCGAGCATTATCAAATACTTTATCGGATTACTCAGAAAAATGTATGCCGTATTGTTAGACCATAATAAAATAACGAAAAAAGCAAAAGGTCTGCCTCGTGATTTTGTTAAAAAGTTTATGAAATTTGATGATTACAAGAACAATGGCTACTCGGACAAATCATAATAAACTCGAAACAGATGTCATTATCAAACGTGGATTGAGCAATTTTGATGATAAACGTTATTGCTAAAATGGGATAGATACACTTGCACCTGGGTACTATCATGATAATAGATCTATACTTGACATTATCCTTTCCGACTGAAATTTTATCTAAACTTAAGAAATAATGTATGAAAATTTGACAATGATAAAAAGCTACAATAGCAAGATCAAATATCTAATGACAGACGGCAAACAATTGACAGTTGAAATTAATAATGAAACATCAGGTATATATTTTATTGGTACCTATGTCTCAAGTTAAAACGTTCGCAAATCAAATCTGATAACAATGAGAATTTCAATTACCTCAAATAATTGTACCAAACGTTGTTAGCGGAATTTAAAACCTTTCACCATCCGACCAGTCAACAAAAATATACTAAACTTACAATTGATCTTGATTGGTCAAAAGTATATTTTATCGACCAAAAAATCCTCTAAGCAAACTTCAAATAAAAGATTTGTTCGAATGTCGTCGTTGTGTGAGCGGTAAAGTAAAGTTTAGTCTCTATCATCATGATAATGAAATATTTCTAATATCAACGATTGAAACATTATTAGTTGGTAATGAGGTATAGATAATGTACTTACCTGATCTAGCCATGTGAAGAAGAGTCCGCTTGAAAGTGCCTGAAAAGGAAATCTTACCTTCCTTTTATACTGAAAAATCTGCGTGAGCGTCTTCTATAACAGTCTAGACAATCATGTGATTGAGCCTGACGCATATATGTATGACGTTGAATTAATGACTGAGACAGTTACCTGGGTTCGGTTTCAATAGAATTATTGATTTATTTTAGACGAGGCTAGAGGCTTATATTAATTAGGCAACAGATGCTGCAAATAAAGTCCAGGTATTAGTGTAAAGGTATAGGATCATAATTGTCTTTGGGTTTTGAATAGGGGTCTGGATTTTAGGATAGAACAATCAATATAGGGGTAATTCGTATTTGTTATAAGATCGGGATGGCGGTGAGAGGGGGTCTTGAGCCAAATCGGCCTTTTTTCTACTACTATAGTCTGCCAGTTTTTAGGCACCCATCACTAGTTTGTCTTGTGATACCTGGCAGTGGAGTGTCATATATAAACGATTGTGAAAATACACACACACATGTATTGTAAATTTTGACCGTAATTTTGTAAGCAAAATATTACATAGCCAACTTTTTCCCATGATTGCAGATTGTGCTTTAAGATAATCATTATTCGTAAACAACGGGTTTATTCGAATATTATTTAGGACATTCGTTTTGGCGTTAAAAGATAACATGGTCTACATTATCTTTGTTAATAAGTTCACTAAAATGTCAGTAAACGGTCCAGACATTTGTTTACGACTTTCAAGGAAATGTACACTGCAAATAACACGTGATTTTATTGCGTATTAGGTTTATATAAAAGTTTGAAGTAAATATGACTATTTCTATACTACGTCAATCTCATTTAAATAATCGTTGTTAGTTCTGTCCTTATGGAATTTGAGACAAGTAATTTATTTAATAATTATTCATTGAATTTACAATATGATTACTGACGTCATGTGACGAAATCCCTAGTTTGTCATTATTGTGAATTCATTGAAATACATTCAGGATTATATCACTTTTGATACAATAAATTTGTTTTCACAACAGCTCGTCAGATACTTTTTGTCATATAAACACATTCAATACTGAAATTCATTTGAAACACTATGTAATCATCTAGAATTGTATTTACATTATGATAAATTCGTTTATACTTTTTAATATACGTAATGAAGAAATAAATACTTGTTGAAATTTAATAAGCATACTGACTCAGCTTTTTGTATTACATAGTTTAAGTCCATAGACGCACATCAACGTTACGTGTTTCGAAGTACGACTGCATTTCTAGAAACACTGTTATATATTTCAGCAGCATTTAAACACATCACAAATTTTGCAGACTAATGCTCATTCATTTTCCAACATGAAGCAATCTCCAACATTCGAGTAAAAGACCAGAACAGGCAAGTAATAAATCTAGAGAATTCTGGCACTTTATATTGTTGATGAAATGACTACATCACAACAATTTATACTTTAAAAACTCAACGACATATATGTATAGTAGGTGGCGAAATCTTTACAGTGACAAAATTAATTTAAACTGACAAATGGGATCAATGTTAAATTACTAATACAGCACTGTGAATAAGATATAATTAGTATTTTAAGATACTGGTTTTGCCAACATCGATTATAATCATAGCTTTTAAATATTTTCTTGACCAATGTCTGACGGTTCTACATTATGAAACAAAATAACCTATCCACAAAAGGTGAAAAGGTCGTCGAACTACCAAGCTTTGCACTATACACTATACACCTTACTAGAAAAAGCAAGTGTATTGTATGCAAAAAGATCATATTACTCAATCTTTATGAAAGGCGTGAATAGTTCACAAATGTTCATGATAATTAATTTATATCATGATCATATAAATTGTCTTCATGGATAACGTTGTCACTAATTCAAGTTAGGAAAAATTACATATTGGATTGGTACTGCGTGTATAAATAGTTATCCTATGTCCTTACAGCTATTGACGAAAGAGGCACATACATGAAGTTTAAATAGTCTACATAACAATCTGTGTATTTGAGTTTTACTTCAGCCATCAGCATTAAAGCATATTGATTAACATATAACCTAATATTCTTCACCTGGCCTTTCAAATTGCAGTGGCATACACGCGTATATATTGTGTGTAGCACATTTCGAAAGGCTGAGTAATTGCTCCAAAACAGGAGATGTACTGACCAATCAGCCCTTTCACGTACAATGTAAGGTCATCTCGGAGCACCTAAGATCAAAGAAAACGTAACTACATTTGCTTCAGTCGGGAAATTAACGATATTGTGAATCATTAGCAGCAGCAGGGAGGGTGAACCCTACAAAATTTTTGCTTGTGAAATTAACCTGAATAAGATTCCTACAGAGGCTGAAAAAAAAGGGTCAATAACCCTAAACCAAAATATCTAACTTTTTATATTACCGTACGGACGGTTATAAACCACATAATAAACCACATGAAGTTAGCTCAGTTTTGTTATACTATTATTGACTTTTTTATCCTGATTTTATTGAACTATTTTTTACGTTAAAAACTTGAGCAAAATTTTGTAGAGGTTCACCCTCCCTGCTGCTACTGACTTTGTCACCTAACTTTGTCACCTGACTTTGTCACCTGACTTTGTCAGGACATTAATATCGGGATTTTTAACAATAGATTTGGGTTTTTAAACAGATATACAGTTCATAAACAGATGGTCCTGACTTTGTCAGGGGGAACTAACCAAATATTTTATCCAGACCTATACGATATCTGGATCTAGGATCATGTAAATTTATCGTTATAAATCCAAAAGGAACTGATTGTGCTTTAGAAAAGATATTTTTAAATTTAATCATATCCATGTCCCCTGAACACCAAGTATAATAAATATTCTGCAGGGTATAATTATCTACTCCATTAAACACAACCAAAATATTACAGTTATCTCTAAGCACTTTAGGTATCTGTGTATATCTTTGAGTAACATAAATCACGTCTGTGTTTTTGTGACGACCTCGAGAAAATATTCTAGCTGGATTAGATTGTTTGTCCAAAATTACATCATTATATACTACGAGATTATTAATGAATCCATCCAAGTCATCTACAAATGGGGCTTCATCTATATCTGTGATAAAGTCAATAATATCTTCACCGTCTTTATTAACAGATTTTGCTTTTTCATTAAAATCTTTAAGTACTTCGTAACAATGCTGATCATCCACAGATGGTGCTATTAAATATAGTTTGTTCCATCTCATCCATCTCATTATTAAATTTAATAATAATTGTGTTTTATCCGATCCAGATGGACCTATTATAATCATTCTTATCGAATTTGGTAATGCTGGATGGTGCTTTACTGGTTCTTGTTTTCGTGTCGCCGAAAAATCAATTATTGTATCCATATTATTAATAACATGAGTCTATATTGTTTTCCATGTAGATCATCTACACCCACCGTTGGATTGACAACAATAATAACAAAAAATAAACGACATGCATTAACAGGTAAATGTGTGAAATGTGGTACAAAAAAAATAAATTTATCTCAGGGACAACAAAGATAGGTGGGGATATAGCCGCATCATTAGGAAAATTACCCGGTTTACCATGGGCTAAATATGTTGGTGAGAAACACATCCCTGGATATAATTATTGTGGTCCTGGAACTCGACTTGATATCCGACTTGATGATCAAGATCAACCAAGATCAGGAGAGTATCCAGTAAATAAAATTGATCAAGCATGTCACATTCACGACGTTGCTTATAAAAATCCTGATTTGCAACAACGGCATCTTGCAGATGTAAAATTGATTCATGCATTATATTCTATACCCAATAAATCTGTTAGATAGAAACTCGCGAGTTTTCTAATAAAATCCGCTATGAAAAGTAAAATAATGTTAGGGGCTGGTAATTAATTATATAATTATTATAATGGAATCTATTTATTATAGTCCTTCAGGGTATTGGAGGGGTAAAGTAGCGATCACTAAACTTGCTAAAGCAGCAAACGTTTCACATTCTGTTGCTGCAGCGTGGTTAGCACGACAGGCAATATGGCAAATTTATCTACCACCACCAAAAAATTCAATATGCACATTTTGATGTCAGTGTTCCTAACGAAATTCATCAAGCAGATATTTTGTTTTTACCACACGATACTATTAAAACACGTGGACGAAAGTCACGCACGTACAAATACGCATTAACTGTTGTTGATATTGCAAGTAGATATAAAGAAGCTGAACCATTATTAACAAAAACATCATTTGAAGTAGCATCTGCGTTTGAGCGAATTTATCAACGTGGTGGTCTACAATGGCCACAGTTATTACAAGTAGATCCTGGCAAAGAATTTCTTGGTGCAGTATCATTTTTGATGAAAAAGCATAATGTCAAAATCAGACGAGGGTATACTGAAATTCATCGTGATCAAGCAATCGTTGAACGATTTAATCGAACACTTGCTGAGCGTTTATTTGGATATCAATATGCGAAGGAAATATCTGCTGACTTTAAGTCCGGTGAGAGATCTCGTGAATGGGTTGCAAGGTTACCAAGTGTGATATCTGCATTAAATAATGAAATTACTCGTGCAACTTCTATAAAACCTTCTAATTCAATAACAAAAAAATATATACCACGTAGCTATGAATACGGACAACGAGGTCAACAACCAGCATTAGGTAATGTGATTGTGAGATATTTATACGAACCAGGGGAGTTGGAGGGTGGCAAAAGACGAGCTACTGACCCTATCTGGAGTGTGACCACACATACAATTTCTAGCGTGGTTAGATCTACTGGAAGACCACCCATATACAGACAAGATTCTACTGCCCCTCAACGTGGATTTGTGCGTGAACAATTACAAGTAATTCCTGCGGATACACAATTACCTCCTCGTTCACTTATGTAAATTAGCACTAGGGCGTCCAGCACCCCGACGTCGGTTACATTCAAGATAAGTCAGCATCACATTTTCACGTGTGTGACCAAGATCACTATTTATTCTGTCTACGGTAAATTGTCTTGGATTATTATTCGAATATTGCCATAACATTATTGTGTTACAACTTGCACAGTGATTATTCTGTAATTGTTTTAGTTTTATAATAAATTTAGTATCAATATCAAAGTCACGTTTGTTTTTTTTGTCATTGTTTATAAGACGCTAATTTTTTTCTTTATTACATCAGCGTCATTAGTAATCTCCTCAGTTATCACATAATCTATGACAATTCTATGTAGTTGAGTTATTCTTCTGACGCGAGATACTGCGAGATAGACTAAATTTGACCACTCAATACGATCATCTACAATCCAGATATTTGTATTAGATATAGTTAATCCCTGTGACGAATGAATCGTTATAGCGTATCCTAACGTCCACGGTGATTTTTCCATACTCAATGCGCTCTCAACATAATTGATATCTATCAAAATAATGTCATTCAATACTAGATTTTGTACTCGGATATCTCCACCAGGAATTTCAACATCAATATTCTGTCGTCGAGTATCTGATGGACGATAACATAATGGTACAGGTAGATGTGAAAATTTTTCTTTATGTAGCGTAAATAATTTCCTTTGCAATTCATCACGAACTATCTTTCTACTTGCGATTATCAAATCAGTAGGTCTCCATAAAATCCAAAAATTATTCATGGTAGTTTCTGGAATTATCTCACGCATTATTTCACATTGTATGTTATCTGGCTGTAGTCTGATTAATCTTTTAAGTTCTTTCAGCGGTTCATCAATAGCTCTATGATCATCATATATTTCTTCATAATAATCTATATTATTCTTTAGCCATTCATGTGGAGACTGTCCAACAAAAGGTGGTGGTTGACCATGATCACCACACATAATCACAGCAGTATTTTTTGTTAATAACCATTCAAGGAATATTTTTAGTGTTTCTAACGACACCGTACATATTTCATCACATATAATATACTTAGGTATATATTTCTCACCCATTCGCTCAGGAGTCCACGTATCTCCACACCATCTAAAAAAACTATGATAGGTGTAAGTTTCGACACCTCGTTCTTTTATCTCTCTGGCTAGTTTATGTGTAGGGGTCAAAACAATCATATCTGAATTGTAGTTCATAAATAATTTAATCACACGAGTTGTTTTACCTGACCCTCCACACCCATTAAGATGAACAGTCTTATATCTAGCCACAGGATCATACACATATGGAGCAAATGATTCTAATATTTGATTATTATTTCTGTAATATATTTCCTTAATTTCAACGTCAGAAAATTCAGAATAACTAAGTATATTTTCTTGCTTTATCCTCCATGTCCCCCACTCACCATTACCAAGTATTAGATTTAATAAATCCTTATATTTTTTATGTATATAAAATGAATCCGTAGCAACTCTAACAGCGTAACGAGGAAATCTATTTATCATAGACAGTAAATTTATAGAAACATAAGCTAGCATCGAAGATTTTAAATGAGTAAACTGAGGTGAATCGCCCTCAGTATAGCTAATAATAGTATCTAGTTTGGTCCCATCCGATAAATAAGCATTACTTCGGCTTATAAATGTTTTTCTCCGTTGTATCATTAATTATAAAATCTAACTCAGTATCGTCCATAATCAATCTTGTACAGTGTCGTTTATGACCGTATGAACTACCCTGAGTAAATTTACCAATTATCTTTCTACCAAGATCTTTTGCACGCTTCTCATCATGTTCATCTCTACATTTACGTATATTATTAGTAATTTTAATAATGTCATCTTCGGCAAGATCAGGAAATTCTTTTCTGGCATCATCAATATTAAATCTATCAGGTTCTTGTAACCAAATTTGTTTTTGTGCATTATAGGATATAATTGCTTCATTAACTTTTAACGATATTAATATTCCAACATCAAGCATATATCTTAATAATACTATTGGAGCCCAACATTTTTCTAAAAAGGATTCTACATATGTAAATCCTGTTATGTCAAAATCTGGTAAGGGTCCATTTATTGAAACTCTAGCCATGTCATGTGTGGGGTGTCCGAATCTGTTAAAATATTTAGAACACTCACCATATCCAAGAAAACTCCCAGGGTAACATGCAGCCATATCGACTGATATAATATCATCATACTCGTATTTAGTATTCCATAATCCACCGTGCCCATATTCTATGCAGCTTTTTTGTATATCCTCAATAAATTCTGATCTTGTAGGTTTTCATGAATTTTTTTCCTGAGCGACATGGGCCGCTACCGCTGGTACAGTAAAACAATTATTCAGTAGTTGTCTAACTTTGATCTCGTCAGAAGTATATTTTAGTGCAAGATTTCTCATTTCTTCATAAACAAATTCTGTACGATAAATATCACCATTGGGTCGTACAAATTGATCATGACAATCGTGTTCCGAACTCTGAAATAACCAAATAGATACAGGATCATTTTTACTGATATTTTTAATAAAATCAAATAGATGACCATTATAAAATTTAATCATTCTGTCTCGTGGAAATATAGTTACTGCATCAGTCCATGCATGTGCATTATGATCAATAATCGTTATAGGGTTTCCATTTCTTATATATTTTGGTTTGTATAATATCTCTCCTGTTAGTGTTTTTACTGTTATTGGAAATCTTAATAACTTTTCTAGCTTAGCAACATCCTTAATAGATGCACCAAAATTTTTAACGGCCTTACTCCATTCACATATTTTTTTGCGTCTTTAATCTGTTAAGCCATTACCATATATCGCATTTGTAAAATGTTCAATACGGCGTTCAGCCACGCAATTTATTTTTAATTCTGACAGTTTCATCGGTTTGAGATCTTCAATATTAGGTGTATCATTCAGTAAAACCAGTCCATATACCACAGCAGTAACTGGATATCCTCGCTCAAAATAGGTCTATCAATACCAGTCAGTATTCGGGGTTTGGATTTGTTACTTAATAATATCATTTTATTATTTCCAGACTGTATATGAATTGGAGTTCTTTTGTCACGAAAAATCCAAATATTATCGTCTGTATTCACAATATATTTTATTAAAATAAGATATTTTTGATTATCAAGGTGGTTAATAATTACTTCTGCTCGTTTGTCGTTCATCACATTAATAACTTTTCCAACTCTAAAAGTTGACCAAACATGCACAGCACCATCTTCTCGAAATTCCATTTTGGCCTCACGGATACGTTTAGTTATATCTACATTTATTGAGGCTAGATCTCTCATCGAAACACTAAATTTATATCCTAATAGTCTGCCAAGATCAAGTCTAGTAGCAGATGGTTCAATTGCTGATAATTCTTCCATTAATATAATTAAGAAAAATATTATATTCAAATTGAAATTTAGTATATATAAATAAATGATTCAAACAGAAAATAAATGTGTTTGGTTAAAAATTGGACATATTTCTTATTGTAATAAATCATGTGTAAACAAATACTGCGGTAACCATATGCAGAGTATCAGACATGGAAGTACTGGACCAAAACCATGTATTCAATGTGGTATTGGAGTTAGAGGTAGCACACAATTATGTGAAATTTGCGGGGGTAAAAAATATAGAGAGCTTAAACGATATTATGACAAAAAAAGATACATCGACAGGTAAATCTCCTATAAAAAGAGAAAATGATTATCTAACCAGATTTCAAAAATAATGATTTAAACAAATAAATATTATATACAAATGGAACAAAAAGAATTTGTGAGACATCCAATATATACGAATTACGAGGCATCCAGAGATGGTGTTATTAGACACTGTAGACTAAAGAAACCACTCGGTAATCTTAATAATAATGGTTATTTTAAATTTTATATTGGTGGGAAAAAATTATTGTTGTCATAAATTTATATTCGAATGTTATTTTGGGATTGTTAAAGATGGACTTTTTGTTAATCGTTTAGATGGAAATCCCCACAATAACCATCTAAATAACTTAGAATCAATTACACAAAGCCAAAATTGTAAGGTTGGAAATACTGGTATTTATCCTAAGACTCCTAAGACAGTTATTTCTACCAACACAGATACTGGTGAAAAAATGGTTTTTAATTCTATGCATGCAGCTGCCAAATATTTTGATATTTGTGTGGCTTCAATAAAACGTGTGGCTGATCATATATACAAGTCTGCATATTCAATAAAGTATGACCAAAGGATTATATTTGAATATGTATAATTGTGTACCCTTACTCACAAAAATATCATTTTTGTATATAAAATTTGACTATCAATCTTGCCAAGGGTCCTGCTTAGCTACACTTATATTTCCAGGCTATTACCGTCTTCACTTTTAGTGTCATTTATCGCAGAATCAAAAAGCATAAGCTTTCTCAGTTGCATGATTCTGCCATCTGTGCGTTTTTTAATTTCGTATTCGTGAGACAGTGCATTTTTGATCTTTTCGATTGAGCGTGCAAGAGGTATGAATAGCTTTATCTGTTTTTCATCCACGACAGCTAAAGATTCTAACATATAATTATAAATGGATTTGATAAACCTATAATCAGATGGTAATGTGAATTTAATTTGAAATTCTTTTTGCTGCAACAATTCAAGCTCATACATAATTTTTTTCGAGTCAAGATTACTAGATATCTGAATTCCTTTATGTTTTAATTTTTTAATATCAGAAATAATATCATTAATGTTTTCATTATTCATTATATATATATTTATTTGTTTAAAATAAAAAATAGTAATAAATTGACTTAACTATAGATGATAAAAGTCATATTCTTTCAGAAATTTGTAGATTTTCTAGGATTCACATGAATTATTTATAAAAAATCTGAAATTAGGCCCAAAAATAAAATAAAATATTAATATTATTACGCTAACAAACAAAAATTAAAAGAAATTATTATTTATGTTAAAATCTGAAAATGTTTCAGAAATCTGTAGATTTTCTAAGTGTTTATTTGTCTGTCTGTTTAGAAACCAAACATACGGTTAGCTCCCTTACCGGTTGTTTATATACCTACTGACCTTGGATGACGTAATATTACCTATGTATACAGACGTAATTAAATCCTTTTTGTATAGTGTGGTAACTTAATCTACAGCAAAGCGTGCTGCATTGGTCTGGTGAATTAAATAGCTTGAAGTAGACAGGTTTAAACAGTTACCTTTATAAACATACCCCGTTGATGTATTTTAGCTGCAGACTGCACAAACAGTACTTCAATTTAATGAATTACACTCTCTCTCTCAGTGTATACAGATCTGGGTTATTCAAACGCGTTAATCGATTTCCGGTATGGGTTATTTCCCATTTTTATGCTTGTAATTTTATTTATATATTTTAGTAAGATTTATACACATAAATTTATAAATGCTTGTAATTTTATTTATATATTTTAGTAAGATTTATACACATAAATTTATAAATGCTTGTAATTTTATTTATATATTTTAGTAAGATTTATACACATAAATTTATAAATGCTTGTAATTTTATTTATATATTTTAGTAAGATTTATTCACATAAATTTTTAAATGCTTGTAATTTTATTTATATATTTTAGTAAGATTCATACACATAACTATCTTAATAAAATTACATTTGTAAAACCATTATAGTAATAATTAAAACTATAATATTCATCGAACGCAGCATGGTGTAGAGGTAGATCGTTGGACTCTAAATCTATACATCTGTGGTTCGATTCCAGACTTCGCCGAAATGGATTTGGTCCCGGGGATGCCTTTGATATATATAATTGGGGGCGGGGCGCGCCTCAGGTTTCGATAAATATCTCACTGTGTCAGCCACGTGAGTACATTTTTGTGTACCCACAGGGTTTTCACAGGGGTTTTATTTATCGAAACCACAATGCAATGCGTCGCCCCCTAAAATAATCAGTAGCATGCGTTGAGCTCTCTGCTCCATGGAAAATCCCCAAAATAACACATTCCAGAAAGGAATGCTAGCCAAAAGAAACAGTATTATGAAGTGCCGCATAATAAGTCATAAGGGAGACAAACATGTTAGGACTTCATAAAAGACACACAGGCTATCAGGCGTTGCAATGAAGGGTAGTCGCTAGGATCGCTACTGATTATTTTTGACAAAAATCAGACAAATATATATAATAAATAATGAATGTATTTATCAGAAATATAAAAATATAAAATATAAAAATCAGACAATATATATAATTAAAAATAATATTTATCAGAAATATAAAAATATAAAATATAAAAATCAGACAATATATATATAATTAAAAATAATATTTATCAGAAGTATAAAAATAAAAAATATAAAAATCAGACAATATATATAATTAAAAATAATATTTATCAGAAATATAAAAATATAAAATATAAAAAGCAGACAATATATATATATATATATAATTAAAAATAATAATGAATATATTTATCAGAAATATAAAATATAAATATAAAAATCAGACAATATATATATATAATTAAAAATAATATTATCAGAAATATAAAGAAATAAAATATAAAAATCAGACAATATATATATATATATATATATATATATATATATATATATATATATATATATATATATATATATATATATATATATATATATATATATAATTAAAAATAATATTTATCAGAAATATAAAAATAAAAAATATAAAAATCAGACAATATATATAATTAAAAATAATATTTATCAGAAATATAAAAATATAAAATATAAAAATCAGACAATATAAATATAATTAAAATATATATAATAAATAATGAGCATTAATGAACCTCACTCAACAAAAATTGCTCGTCAGCGTTTAGAGGCAGTTGAAAAATATTTACCTATCCGTGATGCTGTCAAACAACAATTGCAACAACGTCAGGAAAGTCAAGTTGAATTTGCAGAGGATACAAAACAATTATTTAAACCGATAACAGATACCACTAAAGATATTCAACCTGTGTTAGATCAGACAGCTAAAGCAATTCAGAAAATAGAAAAAAGAACTAAAAAAACCAAAAAATTCTCGAGAAACTTCCAGCAGAAATAGCTGATGCAATGCCAGACCTAGAAATGCCTGAAGATGCAGACCAAGCTCGTGCTGAAATAGGTGATCTATCTAACATAGGTTATAAATTTGGCGTAGATTTTATTGCTGATATTAAAAGCGTTAAAAATGTAGAGGATTTGGCTGCGTTTGCTGTGGAAAGTTTTAGTGATAGAAAAAAGTTTTTGAAACCTGAATATGCTGATAAATTTGTAAGTCATGATAATTGGAACAAATGGATATTTCTTATACACTATAACACTAGTCGGGTTAGAAATATTGATCCTAATTATATACAGTATATACAGTATATTAACTTTATACAAAAACCACCAAAGCAACAAAAAACACCATCATATAAATTACCACGATCACCAGTATTGTTACCACTACCACAACAATCATCACCTCCAGAACAATTACCTATATTATTACAACCAAAATCACTACTAACACAAATAAAAAGTGAAGAAGGGCTGGGGTCGGATACCTCTTTCGGAAGTGGTCTTATTATTCAGTGTCCTAACAACGTCCTTGCTGATGTTGAACGACTAGAAATTCTGATTGGAGGAAAACGAGCTGGTAATAATTCCCCAGAAATCATTAATGAAGCAGCAGATATTTGTAAAAGATTATTTAGTGGCGGTATTATGGATATTGATGTATATCAGTCTCTCATTAATGAAATTGCCGATGATTATTATAGTGAATAAGTCACAGCGACTAAGTCAGAGTGATTAGATGCAATTAGTGATAAAGTTAATTAATAATAAAATGATAATACACAATGCTCAACGTGGACCAACCATGGTCAGGGTAATTAATTCTAGAATACCGATTTACAGGGCAACCTACGGAGATGGGTTAGGAGATATTGTTCAGGGTTTGTTTAGAAGGATAGCCCCAAAAGCAATACCAATTGCAAAGCAGCTGGGTATGAAAGCTATTGATGTTGTTCGTGAAAAGGGTATAGGTGTTGCTGGTAACCCTGCCAGTAAAGCATTCTCGGCGATTAAAGATAGACTAGCGCAATTAATACGTAGACCACAACCTGTCCGATCTCAGTCGGTGAAATTGACCAGTACTGAAATGATGCCCGCAAGTGTAAGTAAAATAATAAATCAAGCCGCTAATCAAAAACTAGCAGCAATGGCGATGCCATCTATGGCTGACATACCTTTATCAGAAAAAGATAAAAACATAACCACTAGTCTGATAGCAGGAAGTGGTCTCACTTCCCGAAATGATCTTCGTTTTAGACGATAATAATTATAATAAATATGTTCAAGCGTATGAGTGACCCCGCGTTTGACATGGACACACCAGTTCTCAAAGATGAGTCTATACATGATTATCAGTATTATTCTTATGAAGCACGAATTCCAAATCAACGAGGAAGAATTGAACTTCAGGTTCATGATACAAGTAAATATTTTCTGCCCTCAGAAGCTTTTATTGAGGTCGAAGGTGAAATACTAAAAACCGATAATACTGAATATGCAGCCGAAATTAGTGTTGGTTTTGTTAATAATGGTCTAATGGTATTTGATAGCGCTACATACATGATTGACGGAAAAAATATTGAATCAATTCAAAAAGATGTTGACGTAGCTACAACCGTACTTGGTCTTGCCAGATACAGCGACGATTATTCAAGATCAGCTGGTCCATCAATGATGTTTGTAAAAGATACTTCTGATTCTCCAGAATATCAACAATATGAAATAGGACGACCAAGAAATTTTGCTAGAAACGCCGATGCAGATGTACAAAGTATGATTATTAATGTAGATCCAGATTCCAACTTAGGATTTAGATCACGTCGAGCGATGTTAAAAGGAAATAGAAGAATATTTTCATGTGCAATTCCACTATCACATATTTTTGGATTTTGTAGAAATGTCAGAAAAGTCATTTTCGGAGCCAAACATACAGTTGTACTAGTACGAAAAGCTGCAGATGATGATGCAATATGGAGACCCGCTGGTGATGCTGGTATGGTAATTCTTACAAAACTTAGTCTCTGGATGTCAGTATTGACCCCATCAATATCTGAAGAACAACGATTATTATCTTTTATGAGTCAAGGCGGTAAATCAATGGTATCATGGCTGACAATGACTACAGATGCTATCCAGAGTAATATTAACGGTTTATTTACATGGCAGATAGCCTCTCAGCAAGGTGTTTCTGCACCAAGACACATATTTATTGTATTACAAAATGCTGCACGAGTAAATGATCAAACGCGTAGTATTATGATATTTTATAAACTCGGTGTTTCTGAGGTTTCGTTAAGGATAAATGGACATCAAGAACCATCCGAGGATATATTACTTAATTTTGATCAAAATCATGTAGCACGTGCATACCATCGTCTTATGTCGTTCATGGGCCGTGATCAAAATATTGATACTGGATTACAAATATCTCAGTTAAATTTTACATCCTTGTATCCTATTTATTATTTTTCGCTCGAATATTTAGATTTGACCAGGCAATCAGTAGTAGATATACATTTTCGAGCTAGTGTTAATAGAGGAGTTATTGATAATTATAGAGCAATTGCTGTTATACTTAGCGATAAATCAATGCTCATAGAAGGTGTTGGTGGACGAATGAGAGTCGTTGATGCTCCAGTAGAAAATATGTATTGTGTAATTAGATCATTTATCATTATTATAAATGTCATATAATCACGTTAATGTTACCCTGACTCCTGGCCAGGTCAAAAGACTGCAATCAGCATCAAATAATAACTGTGGAATAACAATATCATTAAAAAAGGAACACATGAGTGGTTCAAATAAATTATCGTTAACTGATCGACAATTCAAAAATTTTAATAAAGCAAAAAATCAAATAAAGGTGTCAAATTGGATCTTTCTGCGGCAGCTATTAAGGATACTTTTAAAACTGGTGGTATATTTCCCCTTCTCGCAGCTATACCAGCATTAATAGCCGCTGCAGCCCCAGCTGTTGCAAAAGCAGCTGCATTAAGCGCCGTTGGAGCAGCCGCTGGAATGGCATTAAAGAAAGCGACCGGACAGGGAATAAAACGAACATCTACACAAAAGGGAAAAGGTCTCAGATTACCAGGGACCCCACCCTCGTGGTACGGAAAAGGCCTAAGACTTCCTGGGACAGTTTACTAATCTCGCCTATGTCTAATTTTGATTTACTCGATGCTGTTAAAAATTAAAAATAAAAAACTTTAGAGGTGTTTTCATGCGCGATCAATTACCAAAACAACCAAACAATACTGAAACAGGTATTATAAATCTCGATCAAAATTCTGGACAAGGTACCCATTGGGTGGCGTATGCAATTGATTCACGTGGAATTATTTATTTTGATTCATATGGATTAGCGCCACCAAAAGAATTTATTCATTATGTCAGTAATAATACTGCTCCAATCTGGTATTCAACGTTACCTACACAAACATTAACCGATCCACCAATATGTGGTCGAGAAGTACTTAGTGTACTTGATGCTATATTCATGGCACCGCAAGGAAAACCACCTCATAAAGTCGTGCATGAATATACCATGATGTCACATTTAAATAGACATCATTAAATATAATGGTAGATATTTACGGAAGATCTGCTCGTGATAAACTCAACAACAAGGTGATTTATCTAAATATGCAACCCTTGATCAACTTAGAAATGAGATTGATGATTTATTAAATATTACAAATGTGGATCAAAATGAAGTGGTTATTTTTCAGGACAAACAAGGACGATTAAAGACAAGCAATATACGACTACCAGACGTACTTACACGAATTCATAATGCAGTTGATGATAATATCGTAACTTTTACTGATCAGGGTAAAATACAGGATTCCGGTAAATCATTTAATGATTTTGTTAAAAAAAACTGGCGGTGTATTTAATGGAGACGTTATTATGAACAAAAATAAAATTACTGATCTTGGAAATCCAACTTCAGATAATGATGTTACAACAAAAAAATACGTCGATGATAAACAGACTCCAATCATTAATGAAATAGCCAAAATCGAAATTGAATTTGCCGGTCACTTAAACACATTTTTAGGTTTTCGTGAAAACATAAACACACTCAAAAATGAATTTTTTGGAAATCCATCTAAAGTTAATATAAAACTTACTGGTATTAACAAAAAACTTAATGATATTATTGTAGGAATTCCTGATATTGTTAAAAAAACAGACTTGATTAAAATTCCTCACAAACAGATTAAAAATATTGTTTATACTGTTGCTTCTGGGTCTGGTACATGGACGCAGCAAAATAAATCTATCAAATACGCTGCAGAGATTACTGGTGTTTATAGATTGTCAGTGTTTAGCATTGTAAAGTTTAAAATATCTATCGAATCACTGCGTCATTTTATTGATGAATCATCTAGAGCATCATTATCAGTAATAGAATTAAACAAAAAATCAAATGATGGCTCTTCTGGAGTATTATCTGTAATACTAAATAAAAATTCTTCTTCAGAATTTACATTTGAACCGGTTGATACAATTCCAGTCGAAGCCAAATATAGTTGGTGTTTGGAATTTGTAGCTGAATTAACTACTTAACATCATAGTATAATGGATCGAATAACTATCGACGTTCAACGTCACAGATATAATCAAGCGTGTGAATGTCTGGCCAAACTAAAAAATATCATCGACCATTATACAATAAAAATAAAAAAATATCGTAGACGTATGGTCGTTATTGATATAATTGTGTATTCAGTTTCTGCTATTGTTGCTGGATCCGGATTAATATTATCAACATTAACGATGACAGCTCCAGCAATCATAACAATTATTGTTTCAACTTCAACGACTATAGCAGGTATTTCTAATATTATTGCTAAAAAGATAACTACATGTACGTATGATAAATTGCGCGAGTATATGATAAAATTGCACACAGCAACAACAACATACTCTAAACTGTCTGGATATATTTCCACGTATCTCAGTGATGGTAAAATATATGATGAGGAGTTTGTAACGACAATTAAAACCTACGATGAAGCATTCAAAATTGTTAGTGATTCTGCTGACAAAATAAATGGAGAATTAAACAATGATAATAACAATAATGTCAGCAACTGAGTCGAGAAAGTTGTTACAGCAGATCGTCGCTAATACAACTCCTTCAAAAACTACTATGATATCGATAAGTTCGACCAATCCTGAATTTAGCGTTAACTTTCCAACTGCAATTCCAGTAAAAGAGATAGCATTAGCTCAGTTACGTGTTTATTATAGCTGGCCTAATATTAGATCAAAACCATTTGGTGGACAACAACCAAATAATTCATTAGTATTCGCAAATAAAAATAAATCTGATGGAACTCCCGATTGGCAAGTTGTTAGTATTCCAACTGGCAGTTATCAGTTAGAACAGATTAATGAGGAATTCCAGCGCAGAATTAAGTCATTAACCGGGAAAGAGTCTATAATAGCAATTACTGTTTACGAACCAATATTATTGTCAGTGATTGAAATAAATTCTCCTGATTATGCTGTAGATATTTATCAGAGTTCGATTAGATCAGTACTAGGTTGGCCTGAAGTCGCGCCAGATTATCAAGTTCCACCAGAACCACAGAGATCCTACTTCAATATAGATGTTAAGAAATTTATACAACTTACAGAATATAGAAACAAAGTTCCATTTATGGAGAGCACTACAGCAAGTGCTTATCGTAATTATATACATCATACTTATTTTATAAGTTTCATTCAAAGTAGTAGTGGTTTAGCAAGAATATCGACACTTGATGTTGAGCAAATTAACTCATTATCAAGACCGATTAAATCTGAACACGAACACATGTTTAATAATCTTAAAAATTTACTTTCCAGCATCAATACTTTTTATAACGATGATTTAAAAAAATCAAATAATTGAAACAATACAACATCTAAATCAAGTTGTAGCAGACTTAGAATCTGTAAATAAGGCTATTGTTGACAGAGAGAAAATAATAAATGTGCCGGCAGATAGATCTTCTAGCTCTTATATAGTTAATGAAGATGACCAAATCCAACGTGTAAGTTATAAGCGATTATTTAAAACAGTATTTATGAAATATTACGGAATCACAGAAGAACAGCTACCAACATTTATAATACCCGGATTTGACTCCGAGGAGCTAAAAAAATCAGTTAGTGATCTTATTGATGAACACTTTAGTAGAATATGTAATTCCTGGAAAAAATTAATTCCACCCCCAGCAATTCTCAAATATAATAATGATCCATATGGAACAGGTCGTCATATCTCACCTAATATTGTTAATATAACATCCACCATCGCACTGAATTTAGTTTGCGATATAATTGATAATAGCTACCATTTTGATCTCTCTAAGTCTAATCAGGCTCAGCAAGGGTATATATTATATTCATCTAGTATCCAATCCCCTCCGGGCTGGCTGATTGTATCTGAGCCAATAAATCAAGTCTACCTGCGTGTACATAATCCGTTATTGTCAAGAATGAATTTCAAACTCACAAATCAAGATGGTAATATTGTGGACCTGCGCGGGGAGACGTTATATATTAATTTATATATACGATCCTAGATTGGTCTGGATAAAATATTTGGTTAGTTCCCCCTGACAAAGTCAGGACCATCTGTTTATGAACTGTATATCTGTTTAAAAAACCAAATCTATTGTTAAAAATCCCGATATTAATGCCCTGACAAAGTCAGGTGACAAAGTCAGGTGACAAAGTTAGGTGACAAAGTCAGTAGCAGCAGGGAGGGTGAACCTCTACAAAATTTTTGCTCAAGTTTTTAACGTAAAAAATAGTTCAATAAAATCAGGATAAAAAAGTCAATAATAGTATAACAAAACTGAGCTAACCTCATGTGGTTTATTATGTGGTTTATAACCGTCCGTACGGTAATATAAAAAGTTAGATATTTTGGTTTAGGGTTATTGACCCTTTTTTTCAGCCTCTGTAGGAACCCTTATTCAGGTTAATTTCACAAGCAAAAATTTTGTAGGGTTCACCCTCCCTGCTGCTTTAGCGATTAATACACGTCTTGATCTGATTATTGAATTAGCGAATTCGTAAGATTGATCAACTACAAAACAAGGTGAGTCGGACTTAAGAAATCACAATAAGTGGGAATTAATTTGACGTGGTTTAGATCGATTATAAGTTTGGAGAGTTTCACATCTTAGAACTAAATGTAACCAAGTAATTAATTAGGTACCTGATTCGCTGAACATTACGCATAGAAGTTTGACTTGCTTGAGTATCTAACAAATTATTTGTAGCATTCAGAAATTCCAGATAAACATAAATGGAAAGATATTATAAGGTCAAACATTGCTGGTCTTGAAGATAGTCTCTGGAGAGTTCGTATGTCTAATCATGCAGACATTGATAGATTCTCTTCGATACACCATTCCTTGTGATTTGCCTCAGTGTCGCAGACACCAGACAGCACACTAAGGTATTTACCTATATGGCTAAACTATGGACTACTGTTCTCTAACACAGCTTGATATGTGCATTAGATGTGAGAATTTCTCTACAGATTTGATACTTCATTGTTGTGTTGCTTGTCCTTATATGTCAAACTTCAGAAACTCTTTCAGAAACTCTTTCTGGGATTTCTTTACTGATAAAATGACGAGGAGGGGGACGAGGAGGAGGAAGACGACGAGGATGATGATGAGGACGACGAGTATGTTACCTCAAGAAAATTAAACAGTGAATGCAACATGTGCTTAAAAGAATGAGAAGTCACATGGTATTGTGTGACTCTTGGTATACGTCATTAATTTTTAATTATGCATCATTAACCTACGCACTACTGATAGTTAGATATTAACCATTGG